>SJYC01062912.1:0-37526 GCA_006408675.1 Madoqua kirkii
CGAAAAAATTGGCCTAAAGCTCAACATTCAGAAAATGAAGATCAGGGCATCCGGTCCCATCACTTCATAGGAAATAGATGGGGAAACAGTGGAAACAGTGTCAGATTTTATTTTGGGGGGCTCCAAAATCACTGCAGATGGTGACTGCAGCCATGAAATTAAAAGACACTTAATCCTTGGAAGAAAAGTTATGGCCAACCTAGATAGTATATTCAAAAGCAGAGACATTACTTTGCCGACTAAGGTCATCTAGTTAAGGCTATGGTTTTTCCTGTGGTCATGTATGGATGTGAGAGTTGGACTGTGAAGAAGGCTGAGCACTGAAGAATTGATGCTTGTGAACTGTGGTGTTGGAGAAGACTCTTGAGAGTCCCTTGGACTGCAAGGAGATCCAACCAGTCCATTCTAAAGGAGATCATCTCTGGGATTTTTTTGGAAGGAATGATGCTAAAGCTGAAACTCCAGTACTTTGGCCACCTCATGTGAAGAGTTGACTCATTGGAAAAGAGTCCAATGCTGGCAGGGATTGGGGGCAGGAGGAGAAGGGGTCGACCGAGGATGAGATGGCCAGATGGCATCACGGACTCGATGAATGTGAGTCTGGGTGATCTCTGGGAGATGATGATGGACAGGGAGGCCTGGCGTGCTACAATTCATGGGGTCCAAAAGAGTCGGACACGACTGAGCGACTGAACTGCTTAACTAGTTGAAAGAGCTTCTACTCTTTGAATGTAAGAAACCTAACTAGCCAATCTGTTGAGGGAAAGGAACTGTGCTTCCCTAATGATGCAAAATTACACCTGCCCCATACCTCCGCTCTGTAAGTGGCCTTTCATGTTGCCTGGCACGCCCAGGGAGTTTCCTCGGCCCACTCTCTCCCTGTCTCTCCTGAACGTCCTCTCAACCATCCAGTGCTCCTCTTCCACTGTTACTTCCATGATTTCACTTCCTATTTCATGGGAAAATGAAGGAAACTTCGTTTTCTAGTACAAGTAACCATGTCCATCTAATAACATGCCCTACTTTTCCTCTCATTGAGCAGACGTATTTTGGGGGGAGGAGGGTTTGGTTGGTTGGTTGGTTGGGGGTTTTTTGTAATCAAAGTGTCCTAAAAGTGGAAGAAAGGCAGAAGGTCAGAGTGACACAGTAGGGAAAGATTCAATTTATCATTTCAGGCATTGGAAGGGGTGGAAGAGGGTCACAAACCAAAGAATGTAGCAGCCTCTAGAAGGTAGAAAAGGCAAGAAAACAAATCCTCTCTGAGATCCTCCAGATAGTATCATAGCCCGTCAGCTACTTCATGTTAGCCCAGTGAGACCCACATTGGACTTCTGCCTGTAAGAAAATTAGTTTGTGTTATTTTAAGCTGCTAAGCTTGCAACAACTTGTTACAGCAGCAATCGCAAACAAATACATACCATCTCATAAACCAGACATTTATTTTCTTTATGTCTGTGCTCCTTATCATCACCAGAATACAAAGTCGAGACATTTGAATGTTTTTGTTCACTACTCTATGCTCAGTTGGAGAAGGAAATGGCAACCTACTCCAATATTCTTGCCTGGAAAATTCCATAGACAGAGGAGCCTGGTGAGCTACAGTCAATGGGGTTGCATGCTAGGCTCAGTGCCTAGAAATAAACTTAGCAAATAAATGGCAAATATTTCCCCAATAACTATTTTGTTGAATGGAGGAATATCCATGTTGTCTGTAGTGTGTATGCAAGGGGATGAGGAAGGAAAGATGAAGCAGCCACTTTGATATGGAAAGGACATAGGCTTATGTGTAAAGGATATCATAAACTAAATTGGGCTTCTGGAGCAGGTTATCACCCTGGGCCAAGACTGCTCATCCCTGGTGTGGACAGAACAGTCTTCCAAGTGTAAGGCAGTTGTGTAGTGACAAGGTTCAGTCTAACGGTGCAAAGGAAAAATCTCTCTTGGCAGCTCTTGCACACAAATGTTCCCTGGTCCTGTTCTGAGAGGTAAATGTAGATCAGCAGCTTAGCAAAGCTTACAAAACTGGTCATACTGGAGAGGAGGGACAGGATACCCAGGGTCACTCTAAAGTCTTCTCCTTTGAAAGGAGGCCTCCCAGGGGAGGAAGGCTATCCGAGGTCAGGAAGTTCATTGTCAGCACCATAGATTTATGATTCAGCTGCAGGATAGTGCTGACCTAAGGCTGGGCATGCATTTTTTTTTTCATGCCAACCACACAGGTTTAAGAGCCTATGAAAGTAAGATATCAATTTCAACTATCTTTCCTTGCTGCTCTGTTTCTCACCATCGAAGCTCCTGCAAATTGGTTGGTGGTGTGTGGTGATCTGACTCTTCCCTCCTGGTCACTCAAAGCCAGAAAACCTGTAGTTTCATGGAGGACGTTCCCTTAATCACCGCTCATCCTGCTTTTTTGCTGCTGCTCACCCTCGGCTTTCTGTCTTCCTCCCCCTCCTAAACCTCCCCCAGCCCTCGCCCCGGCCACCCTCAGACTTCTAGATCTGGCCCTTTTTGTAAAGTCCATAAACTACTTCATTATTTTTTCCATTAAAACCACAGGATTAAGATCATCTTAGCCCTCCACAACATCACTTTTCATAACCCACTGTTAAAATGAAACAAACATCACAGGAACTCATCTCTGGGGTGTGTATTCAGAGTCTTCTAAGAACTAAGTAATCAACAATGTCGAAACTACAGAGAAGTTAGAAAAAGTCCTATTATTTGACCATCTGCGTGGTTTTCTTTATTGTCTGTTAAAAAAGAAGGCAAATCTTTTCATGAAATATAAATAAATCTGAAATAAATGAAAGATAAAGTCATTTTCTTATACTATTTCACATTTTTACAATGCCACCTAAAACATTCAATATACTCTAAAATTCTCCTTAGGGCCAAAAAGTCTTAAATATAAATTAAATTGTAGTTTAAAAGGTTAGGAGGGCTTCCTTGGTGGCTCAGTGGTAAAGAATCTGCCTGCCAATGCAAGTGACATGGGTTTGATCCCTGATTCCAGAAGATCCCACATGCCTTGGAGCAACAAAGTCCGTGTTCCACAACTATTGAGCTGTGCTCCAGAGAACGGGAGTCACAGCTACTGAGCCCACGTGCTGTAGCTACTGAAGCCCACGTTCCATAGCAAGAGAAGCTGTCACAATGAGAAGTCGACACGTTGCCAAGAAGAGCAGCCTCTGCTCACTGCAACTAGAGAAAGCCCGCACGGCAACAGTGACCCAGCACTGTGAAAATGAAATAAATAAATAAAATTTAAAAGGCTAGTAAATTTTCTATGCGGCCACATCAATCTTAAGATATCTGCTTCAGATTTTCCAAGAATCAAGCCCAGTCCTGCTCCAGTACTTTTCTTTCTTTTTAGCCATGCCACGTAGCTTGCAGTATCTTGGTTCCCTGACCAGGGGTCAAATGTGGGCCATAGCAGTGGAAGCATGCAGTCCTAAGCACTGGACCATCAGGGAATTCCCTCCAGTGACAACTGGATGATGGTAGAACGTGAATTGCCTGAGGCATTCAAACATCAAAGAGAGGTCCTTTAAGTAACAGAAAAACCAACAGAAATGCCTTCCTTGAAAGATCCTGAAAATTAATAATAAATGGTTGTTGGGAAAAAAAGAGTGAAAATCCAACAATAGTGTTCTCCCATGCAAAATCTCAGGGAATTGTGTTAAAAACAAATCATTCGAGGACAAAGCATTATTATTTTGAGTAATTTTATTACTATAGAAACTTACTCCTACACACACTTGTCTACTCACCCACAAGTGTCTAGCCCTTTTAGTCCATAGCCACCATACAGAATTTGAGTACACACCCCTATCAGGAAGAAAACTGACAAGCAGTTTCAGTGATAGTTTCGATGGAATGACCACAAGAAGTTTCATTTTCAGAGGTTTTTATGCAAGATCTGGAAAGGTTTATTGAACCAGTAATTCCTTTATTCATGTCTATGTGGTCTCTCCCCATACCTTCTGTCTCAGCATATCAGTAGTTAGCAAAATGCTCTTCTTATTAATCACATCCTTTTATTTCAGGTGTTGTATTCACAAGAATCTTGCCATGTTTTGGACAATTGGGGCAGGGTTATAAAATACCTATGCACAAATTTTTATAATCAGTGCTAAAGTTTCATCATTTTCAAATTGTGCCCATGTTGCTTTTAGCAAATACTAGCCATTTGAAAAACTACATTCTAATTTCTTTTAAAATATATTTTATTATTTATTTGGGGTTTTCCTGGTGGCTCCGATAGTAAAGAATTTGCCTGCAATGTTGGAGACACAGGTTTGATCCCTGGGTAAGGAAGATCCCCTGGAGAAGGAAATGGCAACCCACTCCAGTATTCTTGCCTGGAGAATCCCATGGTTGTTTATTTATTTATTTATTATTTGCCAAACCATGAGGCTTATGGAATCTTAGTTTCCTGACCAGGAATTGAACCCAGGCCCTCTGCAGTGAGAGCTCAAAGTCTTAACCACTGGACCACTGCGGAATTCCCCTAATTTCTTATTGATTAACCTATTGGCATCATCAGGGAGACTAGGCCTCCCTGTCCATCACCAACTCCCAAAGCTTACTCAAACTCATGTCCATCGAGTTGGTGATGCCATCCAACCATCTCATCCTCTGTCCTCCCCTTCTCCTTCTGCCTTTAATCTTTCCCAGTGTCAGGGTCTTTTCAAATGAGTCAGTTCTTCGCATCAGGTGGCCAAAGTATTGGAGTTTCAGCATCAGCATCAGTCCTCCCAATGAATATTCAGGACTGACTTCCTTTAGCATGGACTGGTTGGATCTCCTTGCAGTCCAAGGGACTCTCGAGAGTCTTCTCCAACACCACATTTCAAAAGCAAAAATTCTTTGGTGCTCAGCTTCCTTTATAGTCCAACTCTCACATCCATTCACGACTACTAGAAAAACCAGAGTATACCCCACCCAAGTTGTCAGGGCCATAAAATCTAGAATCCTGTCTGTATTGCTCACAAATGACAGTGGGAGATACAAGGTGAATACTCAATAAATGTTTTCTAAGTGAATGAACCTGTCAGACTTGTAACTATTGTTGTCACTCTTGTTAGTTTTTATTTTATATTAGGAATAAACTTACTCTCAGAAATAGAAAACCAGAGTATACCCCACCCAAGTTGTCAGGGCCATAAAATCTAGAATCCTGTCTGTATTGCTCACAAATGACAGTGGGAGATACAAGGTGAATACTCAATAAATGTTTTCTAAGTGAATGAACCTGTCAGACTTGTAACTATTGTTGTCACTCTTGTTAGTTTTTATTTTATATTAGGAATAAACTTACTCTCAGAAGAACTAAGAGTATAACCCTGGAGTCAGGCTGCCAGGATTCAAATCCTGGAGCAGCCTTTGCTAGCTGTACAACCTTCCAGTTCTTTCTTTCCTTTAATAATACGGAGTAATTATAGTGCCTACCTCAAGATTTTTATAAATGTGATAATCCACATCAAATTGTACTTAGGACACTACTTAGTAAATCTTCCACAAATTTTAACTATGATTATTATTTTCAAAAATGCACATTTATTTTATAACTTTGGTATCTAAATGTCACTTACTTAACCATTTAGGAAAGTACTGTTCTTTAATGATATTTTGACAGTGCAGGTTTTTTATTTTTATTTTATTGGAGTATAGTTGATTTACAACGTGGTATTGGTTTCAAGTATACAGTAAAGTGATTCAGTTATACAGGTATATATATTCATTCTAGATTCTTTTCTCATATAGGTTATCCCAGAATACTGAGTAGAGTTTCCTGCGCTATACAGTAGGTCCTTGTTGGTTATCTATCTTATATACTGTAGTGTATCTTCATCCCAAGCTCCTGATTTACCCGTTCCCCACCACTACTGCCCCTGCCCCCCACCACGTTTCCCCTGTGGTAACAGTAAGTTTGTTTTCAGTATCTGTAAGTTTGTTTCTGTTTTGTAAGTAAGTTCAGGGCAGCTTTATAATAAGGTTTTGTGTGTATGCATGCTCAGTCACTTCAGTTGTGTCTGACTCTTTGCGACTCCATGGACTGTAGCCCGCCAGGCTCCTCTGTCCGTGGGTGTCCAGGCAAGAATACTGGAGTGGGTAGCCATGCCCTCCTCCAGGGGATCTTCCCAACCCAGGGATCAAACTCCCGTCTCTTATGTCTCCTACATTGGCTGGTGGATTCTTTACCACTAGCGCCACCTGGGAAGCCAAGTAACAAGGTCAGTTTTACTGAATGTCCCCATGTCAACCAGGGAAACTGGGAAAAGAAATTTGGAGCCTAAAAGAAAGATTTTAGATATCACTGCTGCTGCTGCTAAGTCGCTTCAGTCGTGTCCAACTCTGTGCGACCCCATAGACGGCAGCCCACCAGGCTCTGCTGTCCCTGGGATTCTCCAGGCAAGAACACTGGAGTAGATATCACTACCCATCTCCAATTCCATTTACACTGAAAGTTTCTCCCAATTACAGCTCTTTTGTTTAATTTAGCAACTGGATCCACACAAATGTTGGCACAAGTCTTGTTATGGGTGTCCGGTACACTTGGGAGGCAGAAACCTTGGCCATGACTCACTGCTAAAGCTCTGGTGAAAATCAGGTTGCAGACCTGCCTGCACTCCCACCCCGTGGCGTTACGTTGGAAACGTTAATATAAATAGGAGTAAACATCACTCTTTGCCGGTGAGCTTCATGTGGACCAGCTTTACCTGTGCAGGCAGGACCATGTCGCAGGGCCTGCTTCCACCATCCTGTGCTAATGCCAGTCAGAGTCCGAGGATGCTCAAGGCCCCTAATATTCATTCCTGGGCCCTGAGGGCTTCATCAGCACACGTCCCCCTCTCCTACCAACTTGCTGTTTGCTGAGAGATTATTTCCATATTTTAGGACTCACCCTTTGTCCTAGTCCGAACCACAGCAGGGTTTACTTTCCCACTTAGGAGTTTGCCAGGAGCAAAAAGTAACAACATCCCAACCCCCTGTCAACTCAACAAGGAAAGATTTATTGCAGTTAACTAAAAGGATACTTGTTGTGACAGGAATACCATATGCTTCAGCAGAGACAGAATCCAAGCTTATGGCTGGCCTTTGCAAACAGCCAGGATCCAACCTGCCACCACAGCCTTCTTTTTGTTGTCGTTGTTGCACAGTCATTAACAGTGCAACATCTGGACCCAGGGATATTTCCAAGGTGGGGCTTCAGGTTGGCACTCAGATAATGAGATTACCTCCAGCAATAGTTCTCAACAGACTGCAGCAACCACTGTAGGCTCGTTGTTGGGACTGTTGGCCTCTTCAACCAATGTCCATCCTCCTTTTCGTTAATTACAAACAGAAACCTAGGTATTTGGGGAACAGTTAGTTCTTAGCTAAAAGTACTACATTTCCCAGCCTGCTTTGCACAATTAAAATTAGTGACTTGTCAGGTGAAGACCACTGGAGACTTCTGGGAAAGTTTTACCATCTAATGTAGGGCTGTCTCTTGTCCTCCCTCTCTGTCCCTCTCTTGTGTTTGGGTTTTCTGAAGCCTGATATGCCTGTGAGAGCTGGACTGTAAAGAAAGCAGAGTGCCAAAGAATTAATGCCTCCTAACTGTGGTGCTAGAGAAAACACCTCAGTCCCTTGGACAGCAAGGAGATCAAACCAGTCAATCTTAACAGAAATCAACCCTGAATATTCACTGGAAGGACTGATGCTGAAGCTCCAATATTTTGGTCATCTGATGTGAACAGATGACTCATTGGAAAAGTCCCTGATGCTGGGAAAGATTGAGGGCAGAAGGGAAACGAGAGTGTCAGAGGATGAGATGTCTGGATGGCATCACGGATGCAATGGATATGAATGTGGGCAAACTTCGGGAGGTGGTGAGGGGCAGGGAGGCCTGGCATGCTGCAGTCCATAGGGTCGCAAAGAGTCGGACACGACTGGGAGAACAACAAGCATTCTTTTCAATTACTTCTCAGGTTGCAGTTATATTCAAAGGTTTGAAACTGCCGGAAGTCTTATTTTTAGATAAGCGAATTCCTGTACATGAATTGATTAGTCTTTTAAAATTGTTTTATACAGTTTGATGCTGAATTGTCTAAGTAAAAATGATAGAAAAGAGAGTGTCAGAGGATGAGATGTCTGGATGGCATCACGGATGCAATGGATATGAATGTGGGCAAACTTCGGGAGGTGGTGAGGGGCAGGGAGGCCTGGCATGCTGCAGTCCATAGGGTCGCAAAGAGTCGGACACGACTGGGAGAACAACAAGCATTCTTTTCAATTACTTCTCAGGTTGCAGTTATATTCAAAGGTTTGAAACTGCCGGAAGTCTTATTTTTAGATAAGCGAATTCCTGTACATGAATTGATTAGTCTTTTAAAATTGTTTTATACAGTTTGATGCTGAATTGTCTAAGTAAAAATGATTAAACCTCTACCTTTCCTCAAAGTTACTAATTTATACCCAGGAAAACATGAGATTAGGTAACTAACTACAGAAGTTTGAATAATTCAACTCTGCTTCAATAAAATTAAAAGATTAAGAATCATAAAAAATTTTTTTGAAAAGAAAGAGAACTAGGCAATTTATTTCAGTAAAGGGAAAGGACTGATTTTGCTACAGTGGGGGAAAAAATCAGGTTACAAACCTCTGAGTTTAAATGTATCCCATTTCTCTCTGCACAATATCATTCCTTCTACTCACTTCATACCAAGCCATCAACTGAGAAATATATCCAGCTGACAAACGGCTTGACTGTCTGATCTAGGGGGGCTTCTACATCACTCTTCTCTTTCTCCTCCCAGTAAATACTTCGGACACTGACATTTGCCACATTGGAAATGACGGGCACCTGAGGACAAATGCATCAAAGTGATTAGGATCAGAATGTCTGTTAAGGATTATTTTTTTTTAATAGAGTAGAAAGTAGTTTTATTGAATCCTTGAGATGCAGAACCAAAAGAAACTTCTTTCTTGTGAAAGAAAACAATCCAAACGATTGTAAACCCCGGAAACCAACAGAAGCACTTAAACCTTCGATATGAACGTGTTTATTTTTCCAACTTGGATATTGTCTGAAGTACACTTGTAATCTAAATACCCCTTTCTCTCCTTCCCTTTACAACATACCATTTCAGTCTGTTTGTTTACAGAACGATGGCCTTAAGGAAAAAACCTTATTCACATTCCCACAAAAGAAATAAATAAAATACTTGTCTCTAGGATCCATTTAACTAAACTTGACTTAAATCCTGGTAGAGGCTTCCATCTCTATAACAGACACAAAAGAGAATGAATGATCTTTCACTATCAAAACAAACTCCTATAATTACAGCTAAACAGTTTATTAAATTATTCAATACATTTACTACGCTCCTATAATGTGCAAAGTACTGTTCCAAAGTAGACACCCTTCCTTAGATGTACAGCAGGCCACTAAAATAATAATTTCAGGAGCTTAAGACACTGGTACAGTCAAAATACCCTAATGATATGAAACGGTCTCTGTTGCTGCTGCTTCCAAAAGTGCCCTGTTTATTTCTAAGGAACAGCTCAGGCATTTGGAAGAATAATTCAAACTTAAGCTTTATAGATACAATCACTTAAGTGATTGTACCTTTATAACATAATATAACAATGTAAAGTACATTCTGGTGATCTAAAATACTACCATTTGGGCAAGGTAACCTAAGAAATTTGACACCATTTTTTAAGGGTATCAGTTTCAAAATAAATCAGGATACAAATCAATTGCCATTTTAGGAAAAATAAAAATATAGAAACGACAACTCCTCTCCCAGCGCTGAAATTACACTTCCTCAGACACACTGCCATCATTGGTAAGCATGGGGGTCAACTGGGTAAATTTAAATAACATTAGATAATTACATAATCGACCTAGCTTGGGTATCTGTGTGATCCCAAAGACTTTTTAACATATTTTTTAGCAATACAGTGGTAGCAATAGAAATTGAAGAAATTGGAAGTATTTTCTTAGAGATAGCTTACAGATTTCTTACAGGTTCCATAGTGAAAATATAACACACCATCATCATAACACAAGCTACTTTGTCACTCCTAAGACCCAACTTCGCAGACATCAGGCTTCCTAGTGTTTCCTTCATATGCCTCCACTTGGGTTTTCTTTCCCCTGAACTAAATAGGGAGGGCCTTTCAGGTCAAGTGTTATCTGCTGGCCAGTTACCTTCAGGATAGATATGCTCACATCATTTCTATATTGACAAGTCAAGCCTCCATTTATGAGGCTTAAATTCAGCTCCTGGTCTCTTTATTCAGAACTTCCCTCATTTACTTACAAAAAGAACAGCAACTAAAAAAAATACAAGAGAAAAAAAGAACTACCCTCATTTACTTAAAAGGATCATTCAAAACACTAGAGAAAAAATTTCCCTCTGAAGGAGACTTATTTAAGGAACACAATACTGTTTACAGCTCATGGCCCACCTTAGAAAGGCACACTCAACTAAGTCTCCTGAAAAGAATCTCAGTAGTCTTCCATTTGGAAACTTACTATTCCTATTATTTTCTACTGTGGTTAAATAAAATTAAATGTTAATAATAAACAGTAATTAAATAATAAACTTAAAATAAATAATAACTTAAAAAAACATGGTCTGGAGGTTTTTAGAAAAGGTAATAAAGGTCAATTTTCATTAAATTCACATTCCTTTCTGTACCAATTTCTACAACGAGCAGGCAACACTGCCCTCTAAAGGGCTGATTCTGTTACATCTCTTATTCTACCGGTGGGAAATTGCTCCAGGAAGTATTGACACAAAACGGCCCCCACGCACCTTCTTTCTTTTATTTCTGGGACACAGTCTGTCCTTGACCGTCTGTGAATGACACTAAAGACGGAGCAGCCCCTAGAGAGGTTATAGACTTAGAGAATGCTCTTCAGGGAATTACAAACTAACACCCATTGCAATAGTGTTCAAACTTTAGCAGACATCAAATTACCCCCAAGGGCCTGTTGAAACACAGCTTGCTGAGCCCCACCTGTGTTGCTGACTCCTTAAGGCTAGAGCTGAGTCCAAGAACTGGCCTTCTAACAAGTTTCCAGGTGATGCTACTAGTCCAGAGACCACTCTTTACCACCAGACACTGTGCTTGGCTTTATCTTACTCAACACTTACCAATAAGGTGGGGTTTTAGCATCTATTTTACAGACTAGGAAGCCAAGTCTCACACAGAATAAACCCAGGACTAACTCAAAGCCATTGCTCCCTTCTCTACAGTATGAAGTCAGTACAGAAAGCTGTTAACCATTTCCTCTTCCGTCAGTTTCTTCCGCAAGGGTGCGGGACTTAGGCGACAGTTTAGTGGATTTCCCCTCTCAGAGCACCTCGGAGGTCTGGCTATAAAGTCACTTAGGAAGCTCCACTCAAACCCCAGGTTGGATCTGTGAGCCGGGCACGCTGAGAGAGAAGGGGGCGCATATCAGCAGGAGATGCCTCCCTTGGGTCCTGAACCCTCCTACACAGTTCAGAGAGAGTCTGGTTAGCTCTAGATTCTGGAGTTCTTCATACTCAGAAACTCTGCCAGAGCGGTTTTAGAACCTATTGTCTCTTCTCACGGGTGTTTTTGAGGACCTCAAAGCCTAGAGGGGCTCGAAGAGGACCCAGAGGGTGAGGGTGTCTGCACCGCTCTCCAGCCTCGGCTCAAACCACCCGCCGAGGCAGGGACAGGCACGTTGCGACAACTTTAAATCAGGAGTGTCCAAGGGTGTGAAGACCGAACGGTTTAGATAAAATATAAAACACTTTTCAGGTCATATATCCCACCAGGATCAGGGAGGTAAAAGTCCCTAGCACTCAGCCCCTGGGAGGATGTCAGTGATGGGTAAAGAAGAGTCGGGAGAACACACCCCCAACCCCCATCCTCGAATAGTTTTTCTCATCCTTTGCATTCAGCTCTAGCCCAACTTCGTGTTTTCCTGAGGGAGATACAAATATGGAGCATCCCATGGGGATGATTTTCTGGCTTCGGTCATTAGATGGGGAAAGATGTTTTCAGAAAAACTGCCCCGTGGGCCGGTCAGCCGAGATCTTGAGGTCGTGGCCGCGGCTGCTCTTGGTGTAGAGCTGGACTCTGAACTCCAGCTGCTCGCTCAGCTCGTCAGAGCCCGGGTGCACGACTCCAGGCTCTCGGCCAGTTTCTGAATCTTGGCCTTTAGCACCGCCTGGCTAACCCTGGTGGCCCCCTCAGCCCGCCTGGGGACTAGGAAGCCGCGGGAGCCAAAGAAGACGATGAAGTATACCGAGTTGTACAGCGCGACGGAGGCGTTCCTCCAGCACTGCAGCAGCTGGCGGTCTCCGCTGCCCTGCCCGCGCCAGAAGAAGTCGAGGCAGCCCAGCATCTCGCGCATCTGGTCCTGGCAGGTGGCCGCGATCTCCTGCACGCGCCGCAGCTCCCGGGAGTTGCAGAAGATCAGGGAGAGGTCGGATGTGACGGTGAGGGCCCCGCCGGCGGTGGCCACCCCCAGCCCCACGGCCGACGCCAGCAGCGAGACCCCCAGGGTGACGGGGCTGAGCGAGAGTCCCACGATGGCGGCCACAGCGCCCGCCGCGCTCAGCGAGCTGCCGGCCACGTTGGCCGCCAGGGAGCGCCGGCGTAGGCGCTCTAGGCGCCGGGCCACCTCGCGCAGACGCAGTAGCTGGCCGTGCAGCCGGCCGCGGCGGTCCAGCAGCAGCCCCTGGAAGCGTCGCAGAGCATCCGCGCCCTGCAGCTCCCGGGCCGCCGGCCTCTCCATATCCTGCGGGGATGAGACACGCGGTTAGCCCGAAGTCGAGCGCAACAGCTCTGGCCACCCAAGGGGGAAAGGGTCATTTTCCAGTGAGTCATGTGTCAGGTTCTCAAAGACCCGTTCTGTCATCTGGGACAAGTCCTCCACTTCCCAGGACCTTAAATCCGAGTAAGCCAATAGGAATAATGCTCTAGTCCACTTTTCTCCCAGGGAATGCCAAGGATTGATTTTTTTTTTCATCTGTTAAATAAGAGAAGAAATGGCAGAGAGAAGAAATGGCAACCCACTCCAGTACTCTTGCCTAGAGAATCCTGTGGACAGAGGAGCCTGGTAGGTTGCTGTCCATAGGGTCACACAGAGTCGGACACGAGTGTAGCGACCTAGCATGCATGCATGCACTGGAGAAGAAAATAGCAACCCACTCCAGTATTCTTGCCTGGAGAATCCCAGGGACAGAGGAGCCTAGTGGGCTGCCATCTATGGGGTCACACAGAGTCCGACACAGCTGAAGCGACTTAGCAGAAGCAGCAGCAACCATTAATATTATAAGTCTACTGCTTCCCTGGTGGCTCAGAGGTTAAAGCGTCTGCCTGGAATGTGGGAGACCCGGGTTCGATTCCTGGGTCGGGAAGATCCCCTGGAGAAGGAAATGCCAACCCACTCCAGTACTCTTGCCTGGAGAATCCCATGGAGGGAGGAGCCTGGTAGGCTACAGTCCATGAGGTCGCAGAGTTGGACAGGACTAAGCGACTTCACTTCTTCACTTCACTGCAATACTGAAGGGCTTCCCAGGTGGCTAAGTGGTAAAGAATCAGCCTGCCAATGCAGGAGATGCAAGTTCGATTCCTGGGTGGAGAAGATCTCCTGGAGAAGGAAATGGCTACCCACTCCAGTACTCTTGCCTGGAGAATTCCATGGATGGAGGAGCCTGGCAGGCTACAATGGGATCAGAAAGAGCCGCCCAGGACTGAACGGAATACTGAGCCCTAATCTCTGAAAGATGACATGTGGCAAGCAGTAGGTTGTACCCCTTTACAAAGCCCTTTCCTTACAGGAAGACTAAGATCTTAAGAGTTTTGCAATACAGTTTTTTTTCCTCTCTAATGAGTGAAAAAGACAAATCACCAAAAACTCAAAAAGCATCTATCAGATGTAAGAAACTAATTTTTCTAAGTTAGATGCTCACCTGAAGCAACTCTACTGCTTGTTATTTTTCCCAGCTCTTCTCTTAGAACCAAGCCTAAGATTTCTTAGGCTTGTGCTATTTCTTCTAACTAGAGCTCATTAGGTCTTCAGAAATCTCACTCTTTGATACATGCTTAATTAAAAGTAAATTACACTAGCACCAGTATGTCCCTTTATGATGAAAGTTCCCTTTAAAAATGAGTAACAATTGAACAGCACTTTAAAAGGGACCACAATTTTTTTGAACAGCTCACTGAGGGCTACCTGTGTACTGAGCTGAACGGAAGCCAAGTGAAGATGACTAACAGAGAAAACTGTATATCCTGAGTAAAAGTACATCCTTTCTAGTTGCCAAAGATTTCTCCCTTCAAAGCCATTGTACATCTCATTATCAGGAACTTCTCAAAAGTGACAAAGCTATAGAAATCCAACATTTGACTACTGTGAGATATCAGAACAGAAATCATTATTCTCATGTGGAAGGTGAGGAAATGGAAACACAGACAAGTTCTACCTGCAGCTGATACTTCACAGAGCCCAGTGTAGAATCTTGGTCTCTAGACTCCTAGATCTTAATTTCATTAACATGCCTCCATAACTGTACCCATCTCTGACAAATTGCCAGATAAGGACACTTCTGAGCAAAAACGAGGCAAAATTACTCAAAATATATCATGGATCAAGGATACAATCCCACTATTACCAGTCCAGTGGCTATTTTTTCAGATAGCATCCCTCTGATTTCCCCACTTACCATTCACTTCTGGCTATCTCCAGGAAAGAAGAATCTGAGGCTGTTTCTGGATGAGCAAGCTTTATAGTTCCAGAGAGCCAATGACGGCCCTGGGAAAGCCCTGTCTTATTCTGAGATTTGCCATTTCCTGTCCTGGCCCCTGCTGCCTTCATCCAGAAGGATATGACATGGTGGAAAATGACCCGCCAGCCTAGCAGAACATCCCGTATTTAGGAAATGAACATTGTGTGTTCGCTTTCCCCCAAACGCAGGAAAAGAACCACAGGCTCTTCCCCAACTTGAAACAAGTGCTGTCATTGTCCCGGGGGCATACTCTGCCTTCCCTTTCCTGAAAATAGCTAATGACCGTATCTGAGAGGACACAAAACGCAACCCAGGCTGACCAATTATAGTATTTCTTGGGAGGCCACCAGTACACAATCACTTTTTAAAAAGAAAAAGGGAAGAGATTCTCTTATGTCTGATAGAGCCACTCACAGTCCACTCCCGTATTTAAAAAAAAAAAAAAAACGCATCATGAATCTGAGCATTTGAAACACGTGATTCAGTAGGCACGCAACCTTCTGAATGCAAAGCCACGCCCACAGGAAGTGCTGCGTGCAGTTTTGAGCATCTCCAGCTGCGGAGAAGCTCTTGGGGTCTCAGAAAGGGCACACCTCGGGCCAAATGCGTCAGAAAAATCAGTGGGGTCAGGCTGCAGGAGGAGCTAATTATACACTTTCAACAGCAGCGGGGATTCTGTTTCCTGGGTTTTATGGAAAGTAATCACTGTAGCCTAGGGAATAGTTATATGAGTGCATTCTGCCCCCACGGAATGAAGCACCGGCTGAAGGGCAATATTCTGGATCATTCAGGAGAGGAAAACAAGGATAGCGTCTGTGGATGCTTTCTGGGACATTCAGATAGGTGTTGTCTATTCAGCCAGGAAGACTCCTAGCACAGGTTCCCAGAAACAAATTATTGTCTCAACTCTCTGGTTCGTCTGGAAAGCCTTAGCAACCATATCTTTCTTGAACACAAGTCCCCCACCTATTGACGAACACAACCCAGTTTGTTGCTACTCACAATCATAGGCCTTTTGAACTTGCTTTTTCTGAATCTGACCCATGTCCAAAAATTCTGGTTACAGCTCCTCAAAGGATAAACATAACCCTCAGTCAGACACCTTCAGTGCCTACCTGTGCTTTTGAGGCAAGAGGAGGGAAAATGTCTTCCACTGAACCCATAGACATAGTCATTCCAAATGGAATGTAAAGCAGGGTGAAGAGACAATGTATCCTGATTCTTCAACTCTCATTTGCTCCTCCAGCTTCCCTGGACATTTTCTTGTGTTTGGGATTTTGTTGTTGTTTAGTCACTGAGTGGTGTCTGTAACATGCCAGACTCCTCTGTCCATGGGATTCTCAGGCAAGATTACTGGAGTGGGTTGCCATTTCCTTTCCCAGGGGATCTTCCTGACCCAGGGATCGAACCCTGTTCTCCTGCATTGGCAGGCAGATTCTTTACCACTGAGCCACCAGGGAAGCCCATGTTTGGGATTTAGATGAACACAAATAAATATTTATTTCATGAATGGGTGAATGTTGCTGGGCTACAAAGAGGATCATCATCTTCAGAGCGTCAATAATCATAGTACAGAAGTAGGATGACAAGGAGAAAGTCCAGGAGAATGGGCAGTACTGACCTCAGCCAATATCCAAGAATTCGTTTTTCTCTGTTATAAATCCATTTTCTTTGTGTGTGTGTGTGTGTGTGTGTGTGTGTGTGTGTGTGTGTTTTAGTGGAACAAAAAGAATTCATTCATTTGACAGTTTGGGTTTATCTTTACCACCTATAAAAATCTGGTACTTCACATCATTTCTAAAGATAGACACATGAACATAATACTTTTGGCTCAGTATTTATTTACTTTCATATATTTAAGCACAATAAGACATTTAAGGAATAATTGAAGATATTTTGATCAAAAGTATTACTGAGGCAGTTCCCCAACATCTTGGGGACTGCACTCTCAAACTTCTTTTTTGAACTGTTTTCTGGGCACCTGTAACACATCACCCCAGACATGTTACATTGAAAGTGGTGACTGACCTTCAGATTAAACATGTAACAACAACAACAAAAAAACAACATGTGAACCACTGCTGTAGAGAAGCTGTGAATTCTCTGGCCACTGGTTACATGGCAGCAGAAACAATATGGCTAATAGATAGCACTTTGTGAGTCAGGTGTTTATACAGTCAAGTTATTAACAACTCATTAGCCTGGGGTCCCTAGCTAAAATTATCACATTTTAAAAATAAAGTGATAACTATGTCCTGGGCCTCTCAGAGTTCTAGAAAGGTTTGGGCCACTTCTATTTTTTTTTAAGGGTCTCAGTGAATTTTTTTTTAAAGAAGAAATTTTATAAAGAGAAGCTCCTACTGTATAGCACAGAAAATTATATTCAGTATACTATGAGAAACCAACATGAAACAGAATATTTTTTAAAAGAATGTATATATGGAGCTGGCCAAAAAGTTCATTCAGGTTTTTCCATAATATGGAAAAATTCAAACAAACTTTTTGGCCAACCCAGTATATGTATAACTGAATCACTTTGCTGTACAGCAGAAATTTTTTTAATTAATTTTTATTGGAGTCTAGTTGATTTATAATGTTGTATTTGTTTCTGCTGTACAGGAAACTAAATCAGTAATGCACATACATGTATCCACTCTTTTTTAGATTCTTTCCATATAGGGCATTACAGAGTACTGAGTAGACTTTCCTGTGTTATAGAGTAGGTCCTTATTAGTTATCTATTTTATATATAGTAGTGGTTATATCTAAGTCCCAGTCTCCCAGTTTATCCCCTCTTCTTTCCCCTCTTGGTAACCATAAGTTTGTTTTCTACATCTGTGACTCTATTTCCGTCTTTGTAAATAAGTTCATTTGTACCACATACAAACAGTACCTATGATAATTCTCTATCTTACTTCACTCAGTATGACAGTTCATCCATGTGGCTGCAGCGGAAATGAACATAACATTGTAAATCAGCTATACTTCAATCAAAATAAAATAAATAAAAAGAAATTTTAAAATGAGATATAAAAATGTGTGGTTTATTTCTTTTAATTGCCATATGACAGATCTTCAGTTCAGTTCAGTTCAGTCGCTCAGTCGTGTCCCACTCTTTTCGACCCCATGAATCGAAGCACGCCAGGCCTCCCTGTCCATCACCAACTCCCGGAGTTCACTCAGACTCATGTCCATTGAGTCAGTGATGCCATCCAACCAGCTCATCCTCTGTCATCCCTTTCTCCTCCTGCCCCTAATCCCTCCCAGCATCAGAGTCTTTTCCAATGAGTCAACTCTTTGCATGAGGTGGCCAAAGTCCTGGAGTTTCGGCTTTAGCATCACTCCTTCCAAAGAACACCCAGGGCTAATCTCTTTCAGAATGGACTGGTTGGATCTCCTTGCAGTTCAAGGGACTCTCAAGAGTCTTCTCCAACACCATAGTTCAAAAGCATCAGCTCTTCGGTGGTCAGCCTTCTTCACAGTCCAACTCTCACATCCACACATGACTACCGGAAAAACCATAGCTTTGACTAGACAGATCTTTGTTGGCAAAGTAATGTATCTCCTTTTGAATATGCTATCTAAGTTGGACATAACTTTCCAAAGAGTAAGTGTCTTTTAATTTCATGGCTGCAATCACTATCTGCAGTGATTTTGGAGCCCAAAAAAATAAAGTCTGACACAGTTTCCACTGTTTCTTCCTCTATTTCCCATGAAGTGATGGGACCAGATGCCATGATCTTAGTTTTCTGAATGTTGAGCTTTAAGCCAACTTTTTCACTCTCCTCTTTCACTTTCATCAAGAGGCTTTTTAGTTCCTCTTCACTAATGTCACTATTTCTCTATTCATAAGATAATCACTGATTTATAAAATAGGGCATTACCTTGGCAGTGTGACACAAATTTAGGGAGCTCACATTTGGTGCTCTGTGACAACCTAGAGGGGTGGGATGGGGTGGAACATTCAAGAGGGAGGGGACATGTGTATACCTATGGTTGATTCGTGTTGATGTATAGCAGAAACAAACACAATATTGTAAGCAATTATCTTCCAATTAAAAATAAATAAAATTTTTTAATTTAATATTTATTTATTTGGCTGTGCTGATTCTTACTGATTCAACACAAGGGATCTTCAATCTTCACTGTGGCATGCAGGACCTAGTTACCTGATCTAATCTGGGCCCCCTGCATTGGAAACATAGAGTCTTACCCCTGGAGCACCAGAGAAGTCCCCAGTGATGACTTTTTTCTTTTAGCCTTTCTTGGTGTATCTTAGTGACTGTGCATAGAACCCTTTTCGGAGACAATATCAAAAGTATAAAATTGAGACAATTTGTGAATGTGAGATTTAGACCAAAAGTTTTTCAGCCTTTCCTTTGTACTAGGTCCTAATGTGTACAGCCATCCACGTAAACAAAAGTAAGTTAAAATAATACCACCACTGGTGAGGATCTTTGCCATTTTTTTTTTTTGATAAATTGCATGAGCATGTATTACCTGCTGAATGTAAAGTATTTTGTTCTCTTAAAGAAGTGTCATTATTTTCATAATAATTTGATGAGAATTATGGTCCAGTGGTTAAGAATCTGCCTTGCAATGCAGGAAACACAGGTTCAATCCCTGGTCAAGGAATTAAGATTCCACATGCCTCAGAGCAACTAAGCTATGCCACAGTTAGAGAGTCTGTGTGAGCAATGAGAGATACTGAAAGATCCAGCTTGACATAATGGAAGATCCTGAGTACAGCAATTAAGACCTACACAGCCAAAAAATTTTCTTAACTTTTAATTAATAAAATAGATATCTATGTCGCATGAGATCTAAACTATTAATGCCAGAAACTTATGGAATTGCACAGGAAAGAAAGTACTGAGATCCAGCCATTTTCAATTTCTCCAGATTAGCCTCTGATCATTAATGAACACACACATCCTTAACCATTTGTGTTTAAACACTGGCCTGTGTTCTTTCCTCTACTTAACGTTCCTGCAGATACACACTTCTCCATGTTGACATAGTCCTCACCTCTGTCATTTTTAATAGCTCTGTTATAATCCCATTGTTTGCTTAGTCATTTCCCTATTAGACACTTGGATTGCCTCCAGTTTTTTTTCACCATTTTAACTAGAGTTACTGGGAACATCTGTGTAAATTTTCCCCCTTGGGATCATTTCTTTGGGGAGTATTCACAAACAGGAAAATACCAAGTAAAAGAGAATGAACATTTTCATGGTTTTTGTTGCATGTTGTTGTATTGCTTTCCAAAAAACTAATTTATTGATATAATGCGATAAGCTTTGTAAGAATTCCAGCTGCAGGCTATGAGACTACTCAAAGACTGCTTAATTTGTTTGCTTTATTTCAGCTCCACAAACATGTATCAAAAACCTGGGTGTATCAGACACCATGCTAGATTCTGAGAATAAAAAGCTGAGTAAGATACCATGTCTGCCATCCAGAATGAAGACAATCCACTGGAGAGAAAATACAGAAGAGATCATTTCAATTCTGTGTGGAAAGTGCCAGAGGTGAGTGCACCAAAGCCGCACAGAGTCCTATGAAGCACCAGTTATGACTTTCTAGAAGCTCTGCTATTGAGCTGAAACTTCAGAGTGGAACAGAAGTGGTTATTTGGACAAAAATTAGGAGGGAGAGGAGAGCAAGCTAAGGGAACAGAATGGACAAAGGTGTGGGACACATTAGGCTGCACTAGGAAGTTTTCTATGGCTGAGCATAAAGTGGATGCTGCGGGTGTCCAGGGATGAAGCTGAAGGGATACACAGGAGGCAAGTCACCTGAAATTTATTTATTTTGGGGGGAATCAAACCATTTTATTGAGGGGTTTCAGGGGAGGGTTGAAAGGCTGGGAAGACAATAAGATCTGACATCTGTCTGCTGGCCAGGATCTCCCCAGCTTCACAGTGCTGAAAGTGGAATTTGTTACAGTGCATGGTGGGAGTTGGGGAGCTCCCTGGTGACTCAGGTGGTAAAGAATCTGCCTGCAATGCAAGAGACCCAGGATTTGATCTCTGGGTTGGGAAGATCCCTTGGAGAAGGGAATGGCAACCCACTCCAGTATTCTTGCCTGGACAATTCCATGGACAGAGGAGCCTGACAAGGAATGAAGTTCATGGGGTTACAAAAATTTTTTTCCAGAGTAATCCCTTTTAAAATCGTAATATGTTTTTCTTTATTTAATTTTTTAAATTAATTATCTATTTTACTTTACAATATTGTATTGGTTTTGCCATACACTGACTTGAATCCGCCATTGGTGTACATGTGTTTCCCATCCTGAACCCCTCTCCCACCTCCCTCCCCATCCCATCTCTCTGGGTCACCCCAGTGCACCGGCCCCAAGCACCCTGTATCATGCATCGAACCTGGACTGGTGATTCGTTTCACATATGATAATTTACATGTTTCAATGCCATTCTCCCATATCATCCCACCCTCACCCTCTCCCAGAGTCCAAAAGACTGTTCTGTACATCTGTGTCTCTTTTGCTGTCTCGCATACAGGGTTATTGTTACCATCTTTTAAAATTCCATATATATGCGTTAGTATACTGTATTGGTGATTTTCTTTCTGGCTTACTTCACTCTGTATAATAGGCCCCACTTTCATCCACCTCATTAGAACTGATTCAAATGTATTCTTTTAATGGCTGAGTAACATTCCATTGTGTATATGTACCACAACTTTCTTAACCATTCATCTGCTGCATCTGCTGATGGACATCTAGGTTGCTTCCATGCCCTGACTATTATAAACAGTGCTGTGATGAACACTGGGGTACACGTGTCTCTTTCAGTTCTGGTTACCTCGGTGTGTATGACCAGCAGTGGGCTTGCTGGGTCATATGGCAGTTCTATTTCCAGTTTCTTTAAGGAATCTCCACACTGTTCTCGGAGAAGGCAATAGCAACCCACTCCAGTACTCTTGCCTGGAAAATCCCATGGACAGAAGAGCCTGATAGGCTGCAGTCCATGGGGTCGTGAAGAGTTGGGACATGACTTAGCAACTTTAGCAACTTCACTTTCACTTTTCACTTTCATGCATTGGAGAAGGAAATGGCAACCCACTCGAGTGTTCTTGCCTGGAGAATCCCAGGGACGGTGGAGCCTGGTGGGCTGCCATCTATGGGGTTGCACAGAGTCGGACACGATTGAAGCAACTTAGCAGCAGCAGCAGCAGCCACACTGTTCTCCATAGTGGCTGTACTAGTTTGCATTCCCACCAACAGTGTAAGAGGGTTCCCTTTTCTCCACACTCTCTCCAGCATTTACTGCTTGTAGACTTGTGGATAGCAGTCATTCTGACTGTCATGAAATGGTACCTCATTGTGGTTTTGATTTGCATTTCTCTGATAATGAGTGATGTTGAGCATCTTTTCATGTATTTGTTAGCCAGTAATATGCTTTTCTATAGATGAGTTATTGCGGTCTCTGTCTTTTTCTTTTCTTAATCTGTTACTGTGGTTCACATCTACTTCTGGAAACTCTATTCTATTTTACTCATCAATTTATCTTTTTAAATTCAAGATAATATAATTTTGAAAACCATTGCTTCATAGTAACATTTTTATTTTTAAAGGAAGAATCTATCATAATCATGTTTTCCTGGAAATTTTACTTGTTTGTTCTGGAAAAAATCTGACAATGGGAGCTCTTCAACTGCTGTAACCTCGCTAATATGATCAACTGAAGCCAATTTAAGTTTGCTCCACTTCCTCCTTCACAGGTGTGCACACTTGCACAAAACACCTGGGATCATGTGGGTGAAACATACATTACATCATTCATACAGAAGCACTGGCCCCACAGGCTTTATTATAGTGTAACTTCTTTACCACATGCCTTTTCCTCTGGTGCCACAAAGACTACAGCTGAGTCTACATCCTTTTGGTAACCTAAAGGTTCTCTTATCTCCCGGGACACGGGCAAACTATTACCTTAGTCTCTTCCTTTCCCAGACTTAGTCATTTTCTCCCAAGTTCTCAGGCATATATAACAATCATTGCAACCTGGATCCTAACACCTGCTTGTTCTATATGTAGGCATAAGAAATCTTCAGGGCTCCCTCAAATCTCAGATATTTGAATAGTTTCATTTTTAGTATGCGTCTTACAGGTAAGAGAATGTTAGATATTGGTCTTCTTTTTTAACTTTGTTTAAAGCCTATTTTTAATAAGAATTCAGTCATTTCACATCAGACATTACAGTGAAGCAAGAGTGTATGCTGCTATACTCTGAAAGTTGATTGTTTTTGTTCTAGTTATTTGCTTTTTAAAAAATAAATGGGTACTATAGAGGGTTTTCAACTTTATTTGCTTTTGAATTAGATGAGAAAATAACTTTTTGTAGTCTGCTTTCCCCCTAAATTTAGCACTTTAAAAATTATTTGTGGGACCTCCCTGGTGGTCCAGTGGCTAAGACGCCATGCTCCCAATGCAGGAGGCCCAGGTTCAATCTCTGGTCAGGGAACTAGATCCCATATGCTGCAACAAAAGATCCCGTGTGCTCCAAATAAGACTTGGCACAGCCAAATAAATAAATAAAATATTATTAGAATATTAAAAAAGCATTTCTGCCTTTACTTTCTTTTTTAAGTTAAAAATTTTATTTTGAGAAAAATATACATTCACATGTAAGGAAGAACACAGAGAAATTCACTGTATCCTTCACAGTTTCCCTTAATGGTAAAACCTTGAAAAACTATAATAGAATATCACCAGAATCAATGTCAGCACAATCTACCCATTTTTTTTTTTTGAAATTTGAACAAAATCTGTATTTTAGTCAGTAGTACTGTATTACATGTTAATGTCCTGGGTTTGTTTTTACAATATAGTATTTATTTATATTCTCAGAATTTGAAGTTTTTCAAGCCTCATTCAGGTTTTTCTATGCTAAAAAATAGTAAACCACCTTTGAAAAATAGAGGAAACAGATTCTATAAGGTAGACCTCTGTGTATACAGTGATAATGTGGGGCTTGGATCCTGAGTCTACATCTCCTGTGTGGTGTTAGGCAAATCACTGAACCTCTCTGAGACCTTACAAAGTTTTCTTGATTAAATTAGAAAATGAACACTGAGTCCCTTTGAGACCTAGGAATTTGGGTACAAACATGAGTTATTGGTACCTTTTTCCAAACCAGTGACTATTTGTGATACCTGATGACTTTTAAATAGTTCAACTGTTTATACTTTATTATTTGTACTTTATTATTTTGATAGTATATTATTTATCAGCTGATTTTTTAAATCAGCATGTTACCATAGACTTTCTGAGGCTCTCTCAGAAATATTTGTATTTTTCAGCTATGGGGACATCCAAAAGTGATTTTAACTTATCAACTTATAATGTTCTTGCCCTTTTTGCAACTGTCTTAGGTAGCTTGAGTATTCTTGTCTGGGAAATGCTATGGACAGAGGAGGCTGGCGGGTCCATGGGGAACCTAGTCCATGGGGTCACACAGAGTCTGACATGTCTGACTCGACTTAGCACACACACTCGCAGAGCAGAGAAAGTTTGTTTGCTGAGAAAAAAATAAAATAAAGAGACAAGACCTGAAAGGCAAACAGAAAGTCTAAATATTTATTTCTTGCCATCCTTCTGTTCCATGAGTCATCCTATATCCTTATTTTTTAACTCCCCTTTTATTATTCGAATGATCTTAATTTGCTTTCTGATCTTTGCAACAGAGAACTCAACTAACCAACCCTACAGCATATAAATTTGACTCTTTAACATTAAAAAATAATAACAGATTTTGGGAGGCATTTATGCAGTACCAGCCAGTAAAGATTCTGCCTGCAATGCAGGAGACCTGGGTTCCATCCTTGGGTTGGGAAGATTCCCTGGAGAAGAAAATGGCAACTTACTCCAGTATTGCCTGGAGAATCCCATGGACAGAGGAGCCTGGCAGGCTACAGTCCATGGGGTTGAAAAAAGTTGAACAGAACTGAGTGACTAACACTTTCACTTTCACTTTAAGTGAATTAACTGTTTAATAGCCATTTAGGGGTTCTTGCCTGGAGAATCCCAAGCACGGGGGAGCCTGGTGGGCTGCCGTCTATGAGGTCGCCCAGAGTCGGACACGGCTGAATCGACTTAGCAGCAGCAGTAGGGGTCCTCTACCTTTGCCTTCATCTTAGACATAACAGCACTTTCTTTTCATAGAACATGTACTTTATTTTCCTAATCACAAAAGAAACACTTCTTGTAATAAAATTCACATAGTATAGGAACACAGAAAGTTAGGTTTTCCCTTCCATTTGTTTTCACTCTCCAGTAGTAGCATCAAGGTTTACAGTTTCCTATGCACTCTTCATAATGTTCACAATTATATAAATATGTGGTTATGATGTTCTTTTACAATATAACTTAGTGTTTCTGGATTGCTAGGCAACATTTTTCCCACTGAAAAAATATGATATAAATATCATGCTAGTCACTCCCTATTGTTTTGCCTTTTCTCTCTGCCTGCTCTGTGCCCCAGCTGGTTGCCCCACTCACGCTCCATCACGGCTGACTGTGTCCAACCCAAGGGAGGTACCAGCAAGAGATGAGAGCCTAATGGGAAAGAAGTAGATCAGAGTATTCCTTCCCTGCTTTCCCTCGCTTCAGCTCTGTCTTTTACAGTACAGGCACCCCTCCATACCCACAGGTTCCTCATCCCTGTGAATACAGAGAACCAGCTGTAAGCGACCAGAGCATCTGCAGATTTGGGTAACCTTAGAGGGTCCAGAAACCAATTCCCCATGGATACGGAGGGACAACTGTCACAGATTCCCTCATGGGCTAGGGTTTCACTGAGTCGCCCTGCCTCTATGTCCCAAATTTCACAACACTCCTTTTATTATTTTTTATTTTAGTTTTTAATCAAAGTATAGTTGATTCAAGGCTTCCCTGGTGACTCAGACAGTAAAGAGTCTGCCTCCAGTGCAGGAAACCTGAGTTCAATCCCTGGGTCAGGAAGAGTCCCTGGAGGAGGGCATGGCAACCCACTCCAGTATTCTTGCCTGGAGAATCCCATGGACGGAGGAGCCTGGTGATTGGACACGACTGACACTCACTTTCACAGCTGTTTACAGTGTGGTGCCTATCTCTGTTGTACATCAAAGTGAGTCAGTCGTACATATTAGGCATTCTTTTTTTTCTGGCTGTAACCTGAGGCATGGGGGAGGGGTCTTAGTTCCCCAACCAGGGATGGAACCCACGCCCCCGGCATTGGCAGCTCAGAGTCTTAACCACTGGACCACCAGAGAAGTCCTCGCTGTTTGTACTCTCCATTATGGTTTATCACAGGATTTTGACTATTGTTCCCTGCGCTAACCAGTAGGACCTTGTTGTTTAATCTGTCCTATATGTAACAGTTTCTTTGTGCTCACGCAGTCACGTCTGACTCTTTGGGACCCGATCTCTGTACAGATAGGCACAACATTGTAAACAACTATGAAAGTGTTAGTTGCTCAGTCATGTCCAGTGCTTTGCTACCCCATGCAGTGTAGCCCACCAGGCTCCTCCGTCCATGGGATTCTCCAGGCAAGAATACTGGAGTGGGTTGCCATTTCCTCCTCCAGGGGATCTTCCTGACCCAGGGATCAAACCACCTCTCCTGAGTCTCCTCAACAGCAGGCAGATTCTTTCCTGCTTAGCCACCTAAGAAACCCACATGTAATAGTTTACATCTATTAATCCCAAGCTCCTAGCCCTTACCTCTCCCCCCTCCCCCTTGGCAGTCCTTAGTTCTCAATCAGCTGCTTAGTCGCATCCAACTCTTAGAGACTCCATGGACTGTAGCCCACCAGGCTCCTCTGTCCATGGGACTTTTCAGGCAAGAATACTGGAGTGGGTTGCCATTTCTTCCTCCAGGGGACCTTCCTGACCCAGGGATCGAAACCTCATCTCCCGAATGCCCTGCATTGACAGGCGGATCTTTACCACTGAGCCACCTGGGAAGCCCAATATATCCTAGCTTACATCTGCTAATCCCAAACTCCTAGCCCTTTCCTCCCCCATTCCCTCCCCCTTGGCAACCCCAAGTCTGTTCTCTATGTCTGTTTCTGGGAGAATGTTCTCTCCCTGGTGCCTTAAGCCCTAGAATGTAGTAACTTTCCACTGTTGCTAGTCTGTAGGTTCATCCTCCTCCCTTTGTTTGTTTAACACTGCCCAACCTTTGTAAGTAAACTCTTCCTTAAAAGCTCTCACTGAACCGTCTAGGGTGAGTCTTGTTTCCTTCTGGGACCCTCTCTTATACAAATGTTTTGCTAAGGTGATACATGTACCCGTCACTCATCCTATGGACAAGTCATGATTTATTTAACCCTTCCCCTATTGATGGACATTTGTCACATTTTCTTTTTCATATTTATTTATTGTTGGCTGTGCTGGGTCCTTGTTGCTGTGCACAGGCTTTCTCTAGTTGCAGTGAGCAGGGGCTACTCTTCATTGTGATCCACGGGCTTCTTGTTGCAGTGGCTTCTCTTGTCGGGCTCCAGGAGTTCAGCACACAGGCTCATTAACTGTGGCATTCGGGTTTGGTTTCCCCACAGCGTGTGGAATTTTCCTAGACCAGGGATTGGACCTGTGTCCCCCACAATCGCAGGTGGATTCTTCTCCACTGTGCCACCAGGGAAGTCCATGTCCTATTTTCAATTGAACTGTTTACTACAAACAATGGTGCAGTGACCATCCTTGTGTGTGGTTATGTGTATATGTGTGTGGGTATGTGTATATGTGTGTGGGTACGTGTATATGTGTGTATACCCTTGGTGAGTGTGTTTGGAAGAGAGATTCCTAAAATTGGAATTACTGCAACAAGACATACTAACTTTATACTTGATAAATATTTTCTCTCCCTCCTGGGCAGAGAGTCAACAATTTCCTCTCCCCAGAGCATACTTATATTTAATGAGCAACAAACAAGCGATAGCTATGATGAATGAAAAAGTAAGTCTCTGGTAAAACATGCATGTTTAGATCATTAGCCCAAAAGAAATCATGGATATTTTTAAACCTAAAAATAAAGTAAGTCTTTGTAAAGGAGTTTCTGAATCCTACAGCTATTCAGACAATGTAATCCTTCAATCAGCTTTATTTCAAGGAAAGAGAACAATTTCTGACTGTTTGAACTAATCTGACCAGAAAAAGTTCCAGTAGTCCCTAAGTGTATTAGATTAAGCACATGATTAAGAATAAAATCCAAAGAACATTCTGATGGTAAGTTCAGAGTACATTCACATAATGCTACTTCCATTTGGAGCCCAGAAGTTTACAAGATTTAATCTCTCAAAAGCAGACACAGATTCAAGAAGTCAAGACAGTCATTGAGCACTATATGTAATAAGTTAAAAATAATCTAAATTTCCACCAGTCTGGAAATGGTTAAATGACAGTACAGCCATACTATACAATTTTATGCTGCAGTTTTAAGATACACTTCCTCAGGACGGGGGTTGGGGACAGAATGTATATATGTATATTTATATGTATGGCTGAGTCCCTCTTCAGCTTACCTGAAACTATCACAACATTATTAATCAGCTGTATCCCAATACAAAATAAAAAGTTCAAAAATACAAACATAAACACACTTCCTTGATTATGAGCAAACTGAGCACCTTGCATGTATTTAAGGTGACTTTTGTTTCGGTTTTCAACCCCCCCATATACTCCTGTATGGATTATCTGCTCATTATTCTCTTTGTGTATGGTGGCTTTCTTCCCTGGTGGCTCAGATGGTAAAGAATCTACCTGCAATACAAGACACCTGGGTTTGATCCCGGGGTCAGGAAGATCCCCCAAGAAGGGAACTGCTATCCACCCCAGTATTCTTGCCTGTTGAATTCCATGGACAGAGGAGCCTGGCAGGCTATATTCCATGGGGTGGCAAAGAGTCAGACACGACTGAGCACACACACACACACATAATCCCTTAAGTAATAGCAATTCCCTAAATTAAAAATGAGCCACAATTCAAAATTAATTTTGAAAAGAGAGTTTTAAAAAGAGGTCTCTAGTTCAGTAGATGGTTTGACTGAAAGCTGACTCAGCCTGAGAGAGAAGCCACTCCGTCAGAATAAACGGACAGTGGAGTGACCTAGGACATGGGGGAATAAAGGGGAGCAAACATCTGGTGGATGGGTCTTTCTCATTGCTGCTGAAGGATGTGGTAGGCTGGGGGGAAATCCTTTAGTGAGAAGGATTCTGGAAGGTCCATACATGTTTTCTGAAGAAGCAAAAGGAAGAGTCCCTTGAATCCATTGACAATGAAGGTCCATGAATTAATGAATGAGGGATGTGCTGGTTAGTTTTATGGGTCAACCTGGCTAGGTTCTGGTGCCCAGTTGTTTGGTCAAACCAGTCTAAATGTTGATATGAAACTCTGTTTTAGATGTGATTTATATTTAAATTGATAGACTTTAAGTAAACCAGATTACTCTCTGTGAGTTATAGAATTGTGATTCTTACAATACTGCTTTTATAAACAAAGTTGTTTTAAATTAAAAAAAATTTTTTAAAAAGGTTGTTGGTTTACTGCCCACTCCCAGAACTGTGCCTTACAGGTAACAGGAGCTCAATAAACATCTGTTGAATGAATCTGTTAACGTAGTGAATTAGTCACATTCTCATTAAGATTCTTCTTGTGTCTATTCAGTCATGATGCATTATTCACTCAGAATACATCTAAATTAAATCTACTTCTTGAGTGATTGATTTTTCTGACTTCCATACATGATTGGGTCTGTTTCTTTTCTTAGGCTGTCCTTGTCCTTGCTGGTATCAGAGTTAAGTTGGGCTGATGAAATGAATCATAGCTTTCCATTTCATTCTGTGCTCTGGAAAGGCTTAGAGAACATGGGAATTATCTGTTCCTAGACTATTTGGGAGAACTCATTGTAAAACATTTAGGCTGTATGCCTTTTTGGTGGGTATTTCCTAGACAGCCATTCCGTTTCCTCTGTGGTTATTGGCCTGTTCAGGTTTTCTACTTCTTGTGGATTTGGTTAAAATTTAGGTCGTCTTCAATAATTGTTCACGTTATTAAATGTATTGCTATACAGAACACAGACGTGACTTAGCATGCATGCACATTCACAGCCTCCTCTGCTATCAACATCTACCAGATATGGTGGTATTACTATGGTGCACCTGCATGGACACATTGTGTAGTCACTGAGTCCTGTCCAGCTGTTTTGTGATACAATGGATTATAGCCTACCAGGCTCCTCTGTCCATGGAATTTTCCAGGCAAGAATACTGGAGTGGGTTGCCATTTCCTACTCCAGGGAATCTTCCCAATCCAGGGATTGATCCGGATGCAAGGGTCTCTTACATCTCCAACACTGGTTTTTATTGTCGTTCAGTTCAATCATAATCAGATTATTTTGTAGTAGTCTCTTATTAAGAGACTCCAAGTTAACTACTTATTTTCCTATTGATGAATATTTCTAATATGTTTCTGATTTTTTTTTTTTTTTACTTTTACTATGCTGTTCTGAAGCCGCCTGCAATGGGGGAGACCTGAGTTTGATCCCTGGGTTGGGAAGATCCCCTGGAGGAGGGTGTGGCAACTCACTCCAGTATTCTTGCCTGGAGAATCCCATGGACAGAGGAGCCTGGCAGGCTACAATCCATGGGGTCACAAAGAGTCAAACCCGACTGAGCGACTAAGCACAGCACAGCACATGCTGCTGTGAACATTCCTGGCCAAGTCTTGTTGACTTACTATGCTAAGAGTTTCTTCAAAGCACATGCCTCTGAGTGCAACCCGAGGCCGTAGATTATGTGCATCAGGAACCCTTCTATTTTTTTAATTGATTTTTTAAGAACCCTTCTAGACATCACCAAATTGCTCTCTAAAGTAGATGTGTCAGGTCTTCCCTGGTGGTCCACTGGCTGAGATGCCATGCCCCCAATGCAGGCTGCCAGGGCTTAATCCCGGGTCAGGAAACTAGATCCCACATGATGTAACTACAGAGGCTATATGTTGCAACTGAGACCTGACACAGCCAAATAAATAGTTTTTAAAAAGTAGACATACCAATTTATATTCTTTCCAGGGGGCACATAATAGTTCCAACTATAATTCCATACTCTCGTCAGCAATTAGTTTCATCACTTTTATATTTATTTTTGCCAAACTGGCTGAAAAATTGAATTACTTTTTATTTTCCTTTTTATGATTCCTAATAAAGTTCATCATCCTATGGTTTGTTATTTAGTTTTTCTTTTGTGTGAATTTTTAAATTTTTTGCCTCTTTTTCCACAATAGGTTATTTGTATTTTATTGACTGGTAGGAGTTCTTTATAAAATCTGGATACTAATCCTTATGTTACAAATGTCTCCTTTTACATTTTAACTTGTTACAATCAATTTCTATGATGTCTTTTAATAAACAGACTTTTTTTCATTTTACTGTAGTTGAAATGATCAACTTCTTCCTTTGTTGAAGAAGGGTTTGGGGCTTTCTCTTACCTTAAAAGGCAAAACCATAAAAAATCTTTTTCTTCTAAAAATTGCTTTTCACTCTGGGTTCTTATCTGGAATTCATTTTGGTATATGATCTGAGCTAGAGGTCTAATTATGTATAATGAGCTGTCCCAGCATCGCTGATATAAGTTCATCTATTCCCTATAGATCCTGCATATCAGTTTTATGTAAGTCATTGTTTTCATAGATTGATTCTGCCTGACCAAGATATCACCTCACTCTGATCCAGCTACTGGGGAATGTAGCTTAGCACAAAAGCCAGATGAGTTTACTAATACTGAACCACAGAATTATATAACCTCAACCATCCAGGTCCAGCTGCACCACGTGGACAGGATTTATCACATGGATGGCATCCTATCTTGCAAGAAATAGAACTGTGCTTTCTTGAGCTGACTGGGCTCCCAAAGAGGAAGGAGAATGAAGCCAATGATCCTCTATTTATTATTCCAGAATTTACCAATCAGATTAAGTCACCCTCTCCAAAGACACAGGAGATGTACTAAACTTCTTCCCACCTAAGATGTATTCATGCCCTAGTGTCACCGTAACAAATTACCACAAATACAGTTGCTGGAAACACAAATTTATTCTCTTTAAGCTCTGGAGGTCAAAAGCCCAAAATCCATTTCACAGAGCTAAAGTCAAGGTGCTGGTTGGGCTGGCTCCTTGTGGAGGCCCTCAGGGGAGAATCTGTTTTCTCGCCTTTTTCAGCTTCTATAACCACCTCTTTCTCTTGACTCATGGCTTCTTCCTCCATCTCCAAAGCTCAGTACGCCCATCTGTGCTTCGGCCAGCACATCACCTTCTTCTCTGACTCTGAGCCCTCTTGTACCCATCTTATAAGGACCCCTGTAATTATGTTGGGAAAACCAGGTGACCCAGAATACCCTCCCTATCTCAGGATCCTTAACTTAAGCACATCTAGAATGTCCTTTTTCGCTGTAGAAGGTAACATATTCACAGGGTGTGGGGGTCAGGATGTGGACCTGTTTTGTTGTTGTTTAGTCGCTAAGTTGTGTCTGACTCTTGCGATCCCATGGACTGCAGTCCACCAGGCTCCTATGCCCTTGGGATTTCCCAGGCAGGAGACTGGAGTGGGGAGCCATTTCCGACTCCAGTGGGCATGTTTGGGAACCATTATTCAGTCTGTGACAGAAGTTTCATTTCCCTCTTATGCCAACTAACTTTGTTTGCTCCCAGGGACACTGGTAGGAAAGAGATTTTGCTCATGAAAAGTTCCAAAAGAGTTCCCTATTAATTAAATTAAGGGTTTAGTTCCATTCAGTATCCAAGGCTAAGTTTTCATTCATTTTTCTACTACTTTTCATTACGCCTATCCATGCAGTCCATATAGCATATCAGAGGATTATCAATGAGATTAAATAACAAAATTATACTAGTCTAATAATAACATGCAAAAGGAAACTTGGAAATAATCATCAGGGAAATGCAATCAAAACCACAATGAAATATCACCTCACACCTGTCAGAACAGCTTTTATCCAAAAGACAAAAAGTAACAAGCATTGGTGAGGATATAGAACTGTTGGTATGAATGTAAGCTGGTACAGCCATATGGGAAACAGTATGGAAGTTTCTCAAGAAATTAAAAATAAAGCTAGCATATGATCCAGTAATTTCATTCAGGTATTTATCTGAAGGAAACAAAACACTAACCTGAAAAGATATATGCACTTCATGTTTACTGCAATATTATTGACAATAGCCAAGACATGGAAGCAACTAAGGGTCCACCAACGGATGAATGAATTTTTAAAATGGAAGATAAATAGACTATTAAGCTAAGTGAAATAAGTCAGACAAATACCATATTATCTCACTCACGTGTAGAATTGTTTCTAATGAATTTATAGACAGAAGAGACTGGTGGTTGCCAAGGTGGGGGTTGGGTGAAATGTGTGAGGATAGTCAAAGATACAGTCTTCCAAAGATAAGTCTTAAGGGTGTGTATATGACACAGTGACTACAGTTAATAATGTTGTTGCTGTTTAGCTGATAGGTCGTGTCCACTTCTTTTCCAACCCCGTGGACTGTAGCCTGCCAGGCTCCTCTGTCTGTGGGATTTCCCAGGCAAGAATACTGGAGTGAGTTGCCTTCTCCAGGGGATCTTCTCCACCCAGGGATTGAACCCGTGTCTCCTGCATTATCAGGCAGATTCTTTACCACTGAGTTGCCAGGGAAACCCATAGTTAACACTGTATAGCCTATTTGAAAGCTGCTAAGAGAATAGATCTTAAATGTTTTCATCTTGAGAAAAAAATTTTTGCAACTATGTGTGGCAATGGATGTTAGCAGACTTACTGTGGTGTTCACTTCACAATATATACAAGTATCACATCATTAGGTTGCACACGTGAAACTAATATGTCATATTAATTATACCTCAATAAAATAAGAACATCAAAGTTTTTCTTATAACCAAGTTTTTCATAGTCTTTCTTCTCAGAGTCATGATTTTAATAAACCAAGAAGACCTAAAAAAAAAAAAAAAGAAAACTTCAATACAATAACATAATGCCAATAATGTTGAGGGGAAAATTTTTTTAACATAAACCTCTTCCCTTTACTAAATTTCTAGGAAGAAAGTAACATCCAAAAAATGAAATCAAAATCATGAGATATTAAAATTCAAAGAAAGTAAAGCTCATTATAAAATTATCTTGCTCTTATGAGTTAAAATTCAAAGAAATTAAAGTCCAAAATTCATCTCCCCATCTTGCTGTTTCTGCTCTCAGCTGGAGAGGATTTCAATGCCTGAGGTCAGAGATCATCTAGCAATTTAACAATTCATTGACCAGAGACGTATTAATACCTGAATGTTTCAATATTCACTTACATAACAAACACCAGCCACAGGTGTTCGTTTCTGCAAAAATCGCCCAGTCAATAATGTGTTAAGCTGCATCTCTTCGGAATGGGATAGTTCTTACAGGGCCTCTCAATGAGAAAATAATAACAATGCCAGTCGAGTCTGTGATGTACCTTTTTTCCCTAAAGAGAGTTTAGTGGAACATACAGAAGGACCCAAGTGGTGCTAGTGGTAGAGGATCCGCCTGCCAACTGCCAGCACAGGAGGTGTAAGAGACATAGTTTCGATCCTGGGGCAGGAAGCCTCCCTGGAGGAGGGCATGGCAACCCACTCCAGTCTTCTTGCCTGGAGAATCCCATGCACAGAGGAACCTGGCGGGCTACAGTCTAGAGGGTCGCAAAGAGTCGGACACGACTGAAGCAACTTGGCACGCACACACAAAAAGACTACAGTACTAGCTCCACACCCACCCTGTTCAGAAAACAAGCCACTTCCTTGCAGGTATCTCAAACAAAAGACATACCCAGAACTGGTACTCTGGATTGTCAGAGACTGTTGGAGAGATTGATGCTTCACTGAGTTGCTGGTTGATTGATACCAAGAGTCCAGATGCTGTGGTCTGTGCATCCAAATCTATTCAGGAGAAATCTCCTAGCGACGGGTTCGTTTCTGCTGTAAGCACCTTGCATGTACATTTGTGGAAGCTCCACCTATGCACACGGTCTCCTCTCTCCAGCCAGGTATTCGAGGGGATGTTGTCTTGCAAAGTTTAGAAATGTGCAGGAGCAATACCTCAGTCATCGGATTTTATTGAAGCAGCTGTTCTTTCCCACTCAGATATTCAAAACCTTTTCATTTTCACAGCCTTTTTCAACGTGAGGTGCCTGCACCACAGGGCTGAGGGGAAGGTGAATCCTATCTAACAGAGCTCCCACAATAACCAGTGAACACTTCTCTTCCTGTACTGCAATGGCCCTTTCCCTTGGGCCTTCCTGTACTGCAATTCCCTTTTCGTGGAATTCCTTAGGGGCTTCCCCAAACTCAGCAGGTAAAGAATTCCCCTGCAATGCAGGGGACACAGGAGACATGGGTTTGATCCCTGGGTTGGGAAAATCCCCCGGAGGAGGGCACGGCTACCCACTCCAGTATTCTTGCCTGGAGAATCGCATGGACAGAGGAGCCTGGCAGGCTACAGTCCATGGGGCCACAAAGAGTCAGACACGGGTAGTGACTACACAGGTAAGCCATTACCTGGGGAGGATTTCTCTATCGTATCTAAATAACTAGTTTCTAGTAGCCTTGAGGACAAAAATAGAGGGAATAATTCTTGGGCCACAGGAATTCAAACTAGGTCCATCCACCCCGCCCTCTTTTGCCCTTGAAGATGGTTCAAAACAACATAAAAGCAGAATTTAAAGTACAGCTGTTTGTTTATCTTACCTACCTAGGCCTAGCACTAGCACACTGAAAACTAATCTCTCACTAATGCTGTGTAGTCCAGAGAGAAGCCAGCTGCCCTGCAGTTTAAAAAATAGCAAATATTTTCCCACTCCTTTAATATCTAAAAGGACAGTGTATGAAGGGACTGTTTTTTCTCCTTATAATTGAATCCTTGCCCCAGCTGTAACTGCTTATTAAGGCCTCTTCAGCTCGCTGGCCCCTGCTAAGTTCCTCTCCTGGTTCCTGTGCCCCTGCCAAGGCCACTTACAACCTCTGAGTGCCTTTTCCAAGGTCTTTTTCCCCAGCCACAGCTCTTAAAAGCCAACTGCACCATCAGAAAAAAAAACAACTACCTGGTCCAATATATGCCTACACAAACTGCCAAGAGCAAAATGTCCTTGGAGAACAAACTAGTGACAACCAAGGGTGAGGGGGTGGGGGAAGGATGGAGTAGAAGGTTAGGGTTAGCAGATGTAAGCTCTTATATATATATATGGAATTGAATGGAAAAACAACAAGGTCCTACTGCATAGCACAGGGAACTATATTCAGTATCCTGTGATAAACCACAATGGAAAAGAATATAAATAAAGAATGTATAGGGATTTCCCTGGCAATCCAGTGGTTAAAAGACTTTGCCTTCCAATGAAGGAAGTTTGGGCTCTATCCCTTGCAGAGGAGTGAAGATCCCACATGCCTCACAGCAAAAAAGGGAAACATAAAACAGAAGCATTATTGTAACAAATTCAATAAAGACTTTAAAAATATGGCCCATATAAAAATATTATGTACATCTATAATTTGTTGCTGTTGTTCAGTTGCTAAGTCAGGTCCGGCTCTTTGGGACCCCATGGACTGCAGGACTCCAGACTTCCCTGTCCTTCACTGTCTCCTGGAGTTTGCTCAAACTTATGTCCATTGAGTCAGTGATGCCATTCGACCATTTCATCCTCTGTCACCTCCTTCTCCTCCTACCTTCACTCTTTCCCAGCATCAGGTTCTTTTCCAATGAGTCAGCTCTTCACATCAGGTGACCAAGGTGTGTGTGCCTAACTGAATCATTTTGCTGTAGAGAGGTAATGAAACACAACACTGTAAATCAACGTTCAATTAAAACAACACACAATCACAATGTCCTGCACACGTTCAAGAACAAGACCCCAGGACCAACAGCAATCTTTAGCCACTCCGGAAGCCTTATCACTCCGCGTGTTTTCATTTGCTTCTCCCTGACTGTTCCTATTTCTCACATATCAGTTTTCTAGTCAGTGCCTCAAACATGGGAACACTGAAGGGGCATCCAGTAGAAAGCACCCTTCCTCCTTTTCTGAGTTCAACATAAATTTTAAAAATAAGGTAACAGAATAGAAGAAGAAAACCAAATGACCACTTAACTCCTGATAAAGCTGGGTTGCAGGCTTCAGTTTACTATGAGAGAAGAGCTTCCTGACGCCAAGTCCTAGAGAAGGATCCAGCAACTCTGATTAAAGTATACTTGTCTTCATGGGAATGGGAGGGTCGGCGGCTCCCAGAGCAGACCTCATGCTGGCTGGTGCCAAAAAGAAAAGGGGACAAGAATGAGCTGGGCAAGCTCACTTTACTCCCCACAAATGTGCCAATTAAACCATGCCCTCCTTCAGTTCAGGGTGGAGTTAAGAAAGGGTCCCCTCCAAAAGCCAGGTGTCACACTAATGCAACTCCCTTCACCCACTAGGCTGTGTTTAAATTTTCTTTTAAATAGTAAAATATAAGTATGTATGACTTGGGTGAAAAAAAGAAACAAGATGGTAGAAGCTGCTACATGGTGGGCTGGGGATGCTACAGTTATAATCTGGAGGTCTAAAGTTTAGATTTCTCTGGCAGCATAAGGAAATGATTTCCTACTCTTTCAAATAGTTTTCTGTGCCTTTATGAAAACACTTGCACTTAAAATACAATTCACAATTTGTTCAATTCAGTTCAGTCGCTCAGTCGTGTCAG
>SJYC01062914.1:0-16623 GCA_006408675.1 Madoqua kirkii
CTCAGATTCGCATCCATTGAGTCAGTGATGCCATCCAACCATCTCATCCTCCATTGTCCCCTTCTCCTCCTGCCCCCAGCCCTGCCCACCCCCCCCCCCAACATCAGAGTCTTTTCCAATCAGTCAACACTTCGCATGAGGTGGCCAAAGTACTGGAGTTTCAGCTTTAGCATCATTTCTTCCAAAGAAATCCCAGGGCTTATCTTCTTCAGAATGGACTGATTGGATCTCCTTGCAGTCCAAGGGACTCTCAAGAGTCTTCTCCAACACCACAGTTCAAAAACATCAATTCTTGGTGCTCAGCCTTCTTCACAGTTCATACTGTGAGTCCATACTCACACATCCATACATGACCACTGGAAAAACCATAGCCTTGACTAGATGGACCTTAGTCAGCAAAGTAATGTCTCTGCTTTTCAATATACTATCTAGGTTGATCATAACTTTTCTTTCAAGGAGTAAGCGTCTTTTAATTTCATGGCTGCAGTCACCATCTGCGGTGATTACTGTAGATTTATTGTAAGGCTTGAAATCAGAAATTGAGTCCTGCCTGTTTGTTATTTCTCAAAGCTTCTCAAAATTGCTTTGGCTATTCAAGGTTCCTTGAGATTCCATATGAATTTTAGGATGGATTTTTCTATTTATGCAAACAACATCATGGGGATTTTGATAGAGTTGGCGTGAGTCTGTAGATCGCTTTGAATTGTATGGACATTTCAACAACGTTGTCTTCCAATCCATGAACATGGGATGTGTTTCCTTATGACTCCCTTCCTTTCCTTAGAGAATGTATTAAAATTTTGATTGTGCAAGTCTTTCACTTTCTGAGTTAATGCCTAAGTATTTTATTATTTTTGAGGATACTGTAATTTTATTTTTTTAGCTGGGAATCCCTCTTCATTTTGAAAGATAGTTTTGCCAGACATAGAATTCTTCTTGACAGCTCTTTTCTATTTTTAACACTTTGAATATTTGGGCACACTATCTTCTGGCTTTCAGTGTCCCTGATGAGAAATCTGATAATTTTCTTTTGGGGCATCATGTGTATGCTTTGACTCACTTCTTTCTTGTTGCTTTCAAGCTCCTGTCGTTTGCTTTTGAAAATTTGATTACAATGTAACTTGTTGTGGTCTCTGACCTCATTCCACTTGGAATTTGCTGAGCATTTTGGATGTTAAAGTTCATGTAGTTCATCATCTTTGTATTCATGTATGCTATCATATTCATTTGGGAAGTGTTTAGCTATTATTTTTAAAATGTTCTTTCTACCTTTTTGTTGTTGTTGTGCCATTTTGGACCACCACTAGGTCTATATTTGTCCATTTGATTGAGTTCCACAACTTCCTTATGAAAGGTTGCTGCTATGAGCTGTGAATGACACCAGGATTTGTGGCCTCTGGAGGAGAGGAATTTGATCTGGGGCCAGAGACAAGCTTGATCATTCAGAACTTTTTGTGTAGCCAAGTTTTATTAAAGTATAAAAGAGATAGTGAAAGCTTTTGATATAGACATCAGAAGGAGACAGAAGAGTCCCCTCTTGCTAATTTTTATTAAGGAGTTATATACCTGCTGCTGCTAAGCTGCTAAATTGCTTCAGTTGTGTTCAACTCTGTGCGACCCTCATATACGGCAGCCCACAAGGTTTTTGTGGCCTCTGGAGGAGAGGAATTTGATCTGGGGCCAGAGACAAGCTTGATCATTCAGAACTTTTTGTGTAGCCAAGTTTTATTAAAGTATAAAAGAGATAGTGAAAGCTTTTGATATAGACATCAGAAGGAGACAGAAGAGTCCCCTCTTGCTAATTTTTATTAAGGAGTTATATACCTGCTGCTGCTAAGCTGCTAAATTGCTTCAGTTGTGTTCAACTCTGTGCGACCCTCATATACGGCAGCCCACAAGGTTCCCCCATTCCTGGGATTCTCAAGGCAAGAACACTGGAGTGGGTTGCCATTTCCTTCTCCAATATACCTGCTAGCAAGCTGCTAATTAGAGAACAGAAATGCCTCAAAACTGAGAGAGAGTTGCACTAGGCCAATGAGATAGCATTGGCACAAGGTGAGTCATCCTCAGCCATAAAATAATTTACATGAATAGTGAAGAAAGGAGGATGTCCAAGCAAATACATAGCTCATTAACATAGCTTAAGAAAGACATCTTCATGAGAAAAACACATTATTAGCTCAAGGTTCGGATAATGTTAAGTTCAGGCAGAACCAGGTGTAGCCATGACAACACAGGATTAGAAGAGAAAAGAAAAAAAGGCATTTGCCATTTGCAGTTTATGTCCTTCTGCCCCTTGGGGACCTCTGACCTCCCTACTGAGGTTGTTTGCACTCTCACTTATGCCTTTTTTACTTTTCTCAATTTTTGTTTACTGTTCTTTACAGTTGATATTTTCCATTAGCTTATTTTCACATGTACTGATTCTTTCTCCTGTCTGCTCAAATCTGCCTTTGAATTCCTTTAGTAACATTTTATTTCTGTTACTGTACTTTTTAGTTCCAAAATTTGTTTTTTGTTCCTTTTTAGGTTTTCTATGTCTTAATAGATATTTTTGTTTTGTTTATACATTATTGTCTTGACTTTATTCACATTTTTCTTCAGTTTTTTGAGTATCTTTAAGAAGTTGTTTTCATCTTTGTGTACTATATATTCCATAAGATTCATCCCACGCCCCCACCCACCAGGGAATGTTTCTTTTAACTTAATTTTTTTTTTTGAATGATCTGTCTGTACTTTCCTGTTTCTTTGTAAACTTCATGATTTTTGTTGTTTTTTGGTTGAAAGTTAGACATTTGAACCTAATAATGTGGTAACTCTGGAAATCAGATTTTTCCCCTTCCCTGGGGTTTGCTGGATTTTGTGATTGCTTTGCTTATTTTTAAGATTATTTCAGGCTATTTCTTGCTTAGAATAAGCCTGAGATTCAACTTAAGATCTTCTCAGGTCTTTACTAGAGCTTTCCCTGGGCACACATGGTCTATATTTCCCCACACATACAGTTGTTTTTAAATGTCCTAGCCTTTATTTTATTTTTTCCACAAAAGGGAAAAAGAGAAAACTGAAAGGAGATAAAAGAGTGCCAGTCCTTTAAATTCCTTGGAAGTGACTTCAGTTTGAGGAAGAGGATTTTGCAAAATTGGGGTCAATGCAAACACAGTGACTGCTCACCTCTGGTCTGCACCTCTGTGGTCAGAAGCAGGAACCAGCAACAGAGGACAGATGCCCAATATTTGTAGGACAGCATCGTTTTTGCCCATCCTTTTGGCTTCTGCTTCAGGGATACTCGCATGGATGCTTGACACATGGTTGGGGTATCAGATGGGCCGCTGCTAGTAAACTAGGAGCTAAAATTGCCAGAATTAAACCACAACTTGCTGTCTAAGTCTTCATCTGGAAGTTGCAAGCTTTCCATAAACTCCAGAGTTCCAAAATGTTTACATCAGACAGATTTTCCATTTCAATTTTTATCCAGGTGACGAGATGGATCTTGGTGTTTTTTACTTCCCTATCAATCTGTGACTCTAAGAACTGCAGAATTTTTAGAACAGTATTCAAGCATGGTGCTTGGTTTAAGCCTTTTATATTTACCACATTTACTTGGTTTTTAGCCTTGATTTTATATCACTTAGTCCCAGAGTTGCTCTTCAGATTTCAGGAAATAATTTAGCATCCTGGTTTGGGTCTTCACAGTTCCCTAAGACATACAGTACAGAATGGTAATGAAGTCCATGAGGGCAGAAATGCTAGACTGGAATCATAGGACAGCCACCTTCCAACTTTGTGATGTTGACAGATTCATCTGACATATCAGTTTTATTCTTCTCATTCATAAAACTAAGTTAGCTTACAGAGGTTTGTTGTAAAGATTAAATTAGAAAAGCAGTTAAATGGCTTTAGCCTAGGATAACAAACATGAAAAACTTCCCTGCATACTATTTGAAAGTATAATTTCATCAGTTGCATTGTATGGCAGTGTCTGACTATTTTCATCTCTAGCAAGTGCCTAAACTTTCCCAGTACTGAGAAGACACTCACTGAGGCATCAGCACTGCTGGAATCACATACGAGAACTCATCATCTCATATGACAATGTGCACACTCAACAGTTAACTCCCAGTATATGATCACTTGTAGACTCAAGGCATTGTTCTCCTCCTCATTAAAATAAGATTCAGTCTATGTTTGATACAGGATACAGGATGCTTGGGGCTGGTGCACGAGGATGATCCAGAGAGATGATATGGGGTGGGAGGTGGGAGGGGGATTCAGGACTGGGAGTTCATATACACCTGTGGTGGATTCATGTCAATGTATGGCAAAACCAATGCAGTATTGTAAAGTAGAATAAAGTAAAAATAAAACTAAAAAAAAAAGTTAAAAAAATAAAATAAGATCAGATTAATATCTGTTGTTACTAGCCTTAAATTTCCACTTAACACAGAATTCATTATATCAAGGTAAAATTATGTTTGAAAGAATTGACCTCATTTAAGGAAAATCAGGTGTCTTTCTTCTAACAGTAACTCTTGAATTTGGCCCTATTAACAATAACAAAAATGAGCTAAAGGCATTGTTTCATAAACAATACACTCTGTAGAATGTTTTTATGAAAACATATGTATTTGAAGAAGAAAAAGCAGTCCTTTTTCATTTCTGACATGATGTAAATATGTCACTCTCAACTTGTGCACTTGGATCCAATTTCTGAGAAGCGTTTTGTTCTTTTGTATTGGTTACATAAAAACGAAGGACTTGTTTATGCCTAGTTTAAATAAAGAGAACATGAAGGCGGCAGATTGTCAAGGACAGAATGTTTTTGGAGGAGATGCCACTTAACAGTGAGGGGCTTACCAAGAGAGGCAGGTGCGACCGTGGAGAGTGAACCACAAGCTCAGTTCTAAGTGGTTCACTTTTTATCTGAATAAAAATAAAAATATGTCATGTTGTCAGGGACTCTCTGGGCTGTGAGCATTGGGAGTAAGATGAGCTTGGATGCTTGGATGCAACTTACCAAGTGCCTTCGAAGCCTCTCTTTCCTGCAGAGCTTTGGGCACACACAACTCTCTTTTGACTTAGAGCCTTGATCTTTCAGCTGAGTCCTCTGTCTCCTTTTCCCTCCAATGTAACCTTTATGTTTCTCGTTGCTGTGTGTGACTGCTGAAACAATGTCAGAGCCAATGTGCTTCTTTTCTTCTTCTTCTTCTTCTTCTTCTTCTTCTTCTTCTTCTTCTTCTTCTTTCTTCTTCTTCTTCTTTTTATTTTTAGGGAAGGCATTATCAGGGCTCCTGCTGCAGCAGGAGAGAGCAAGAACAAGTATTAGCTTCCCTTACTTGCTTTCTCCTCAAGGGGGTGCAAGGTGGTTCTTCATATGAGTTGAGGGTAGGCTATGTCCAAGGGTTCAGAGGACTGGTTTAGGTGTTTTGCCCACCCCCTTGTGCTTCTGTGTACAGGGGACATGCACAGTACCCTCCTTCTGCTCCCAACCCAATACTTTTGCTCCAGGTGGTTCAGAAATGGGAGCAGGATTTTTTAGTCTCTTTGTTATCTTTTGTCCAGATTCTCAATTATCCCATTTCTAAACTGTTTAAACTTGGATGAGTCAACACTCTAAACTTAAGTTTGCTGCATCAGTAAAATGGGCATAATAATAATGACCAATTCATGTTAAAAAACTTAAAAGTATTTTACCTCTCTTTCTTTACTATATTCAGGTCTAGTAAGGACCTGAGAAGACCTGAAGTTTACTCAGAGTCAGTGCATTAAAATACTTACAAGTTTCATTCATTGAAATTATTGAACTAGTGGTATTTCTGATGAAAAGCACTATGACACTTGCCACAGTCCAAGTGCAGAGTAAAACCCTCTGCTGAGTACTGTGCTGTTGGGAAAAATTGCACAAACACTCTCAGTGGCTTCACTTCAAAGCTGTAGTACCAGTCAAATGGGCACTCAGTACTATCATTGATACTCTCTCTGTTTTTCTAGAAGAATCATTTTTACCCTAGGAATAAGTTTCATATAACACCTATCCCCGTAACATTTCCAATCCATTCCTTCTGCCTCCTGTTTCAAGTATGAGGTTGCTCAAATGACATTGGGATAAAAATAAATCAGTAAAGACAAACTACATGATAGGAAAATTCCTATCATCAAGTGGTAGTCTCACTCTATTCAGTTTACATTCTTAATCTGAATACAAAGGAAGAGTTGTTCCTTCCCCTGCTGCTGCTGCTGCTGCTGCTGTGTCGCTTCAGTCATGTCCGACTCTGTGCGACCACATAGACAGCAGCCCACCAGGCTCCCCTGTCTCTGGGATTCCCCAGGCAAGAACACTGGAGTGGGTTGCCATTGCCTTCTCCAATGCATGAAAGTGAAAAGTGAAAGTGAAGCCACTTAGTCGTGTCCAACTCCTAGAGAATCCATGGACTGAAGCCTACCAGGCTCCTCTGTCCATGGGATTTTCCAGGCAAGAGTACTGGAGTGGGGTGCCATCGCCTTCTCCAGTTCCTTCCCCTACCAAAGGTCAATTTCCACACATCTAGGGCCAGTGTCTCATCCCCTCTATCTGGATATACAGCTTCTCCTGAAACATAAGCATTCATATTTCCATAGAATCATTTCCACCAGCACATAGACATATGCTGGCAAACTCCATATTTAAAATGAAAAATAAAGAATTCTCTCTTTTCTTCATTTCTGTTTGGCTATTTATATAATTGTTTGCCTCAAATTCACAGAAATAGTCTCAAGTGTGATTTGTATTTGTACTCTCCACTTCCTATTCAACCCACTCTAGTAGGCCTCTTCCTCTACCATCCCATACATTCATTTAAGTGATAAATATATAGAACAAATCTACACTTGCTTGGGAGTTGCAACAGTGAGTCAGAGAGACAGTAATTCCCTCTTCACAGCACCTATATTATGTAGCATTGCTGCTGCTGCTAAGTCATCTCAGTCGTGTCTGACTCTGTGTGACCCCAGAGATGGCAGACCACCAGGCTCCCCATCTCTGGGATTATGTAGCATTGAAAAGGATAAAAAACAAGTAACCACGGTAATTGTAGAAGATACTAATGGGAAAGAAACAGATAATCAATATAGATAATTGAGGTTCATCTGAGACTCTTGGGTTAGATTTCTAAGTGTTCTTAGAAGGTACAGATAGAACAGACACTAGATAGTGTGGGTCTTTCCAAAAGTGAGGATATTCATTTCACAGTGTAATGGTGAAGAGGATTTAATCAAGAATTGAGGAAAGAGCATTCAAGTTAGAGCAAAGGTGCATATGTTAAAGTCTGGTGCAGGAAAGAGTTTGAGCTTTTCCAGAACTGAAAGAAAATCTGTAAGCATGGAGTGTGGTGAACAAGGTGGGGAAAGACCCAAGCTGGGCGTGGAGGGTGTTAAGCTCCAGAACATGAAAAATCCAGAAGGCTACTGTCAGTAGTTTGGAAATTTATCCCTTACACAAGGATAGTGAATAAAGGCTATGTAGTAAATAATGGCATTTTTGTTGATTTTGGAGACAATCTTGAAATATTGCATATGTGAAAAAGAGGAGGCCAACTAGCAGATTATTCTGCTGGGTTTGGAGGAGGACAGTGATGGTCTAGCTAGTAATTAACCTTCTCTAGAAATTATAATCTCAGCTAGCTGGGCACCTTATAGGCCTCATCCCAAATAGCATATTTTGGTGCCTGAGATTTTCTGATAATAAAAACAAAAGTCCAAGTCTATTGTTCTATTATTATTGGATTTTGTGGTCCTTAAGATTGTGAGTTTTACTAACTTTATTGAATTTCCAAAATATTTTGGTATGGTACTAGCTCTTTTTAGTTATCATTTCACAAATAAAACTTATAATAACTTCATGGATTTGGAGGCCCTGAAAGCCTATTGACTTGTCCAACATCTCATATTTATTATTAGATCCTATATTTTACTTTAAAAATTATTTATTATTATTATTATTATTTTTGATACACCAAGCATCACATACAAGATCTTTCAGTTGTGGCAATGTTTAGTTGCAGCATGTGAGGTCTAGTTCCCTGACCAAGGATTGAACCTGGGCCCCCTGCATTAGGAGTACAGAGACATAGACACTGGACCATCAGGGAAGAACCAAGATCCTATCTTTTTAGAAAAGTTCTCTCTAACTTTTGGGTAATAAGGAAGTGGTAGACTAGCCTTAAAATAAATATGTTACTTGAGTATCACACGATTAATTGTTTTTCTCACTGTATTCAAGTGTGCTTTTCTTTTCACCTTCAGAGGACCTCTAATCTTGAATCAGGTGAGAGGATTCATGTTTGGAATATCATATCATTGACTTCCCTTCCTATCTGCTTCCTACTCAGTTGGAATAAATAAGAAAGATAAAGTAAAGGAATAAGATGATTTAGTATTTTATGTGTGTGTGTGTGTGTGTGCACCTGCAGTCCACCAGACTCCTCCATCCAAGAATACTAGAGAAGATTGCTATTTCCAGTTCCAGGGGACCTCCCAACACAGGAGCCAAGCCTGCATCTCTGGTCTCTGTTGTCTCCTTCTTTGGCAGGTGAATTCTTTATCATTGTGTCACTTAGGATATTACATATATGTATACATACATATATATTATAACCTCTGGACAATTTTAGGAAATTGAAACATAGGGTTTATGATCAGAACAAGATATAGTATTTGGATGGTGAAATGAATCAAGACAATTCTGTAGAAAGTGACAGTTGAAAACTCAAATTTTACCAAATCAAATCTTTCCTTCATGATGGCAAATGGATAAGTTTCACCTCAAATTTCTCTCTACTGTCCCAAAAAACAACATAGTTTTTCTATTGCCTAAAATGAAATAATTCACTCTAGGGAAACTTCAAATGCTTTTAAATAAATAATCCTTTACATGTTTAGCATTATATTTCTCCATGGTAGGAAAAGGAGTGCCCTTTTAGTGTGATTAAGGCTGTAGGAAACAGGTCATGCTATTTCAAGGTTTCTGAAGGAGAGAGGTTGGAAGTGTTAGTGTCATCAGAGTATGTTCTGTTGTTATAAGGTGGAATTCACATGCAGAGATAGGGGACTGATTGACTTATAAACATGTGGGTCCTTTTATGAGATCATGAAAATAAGAGTCACAGGCCAACTCACTGTATCATTTTTCATAATAGTGAAACTGCCAAAGGAGGAGAGGATAGGAAAATTTAACAAAAGCTGTTTCTAAAATGAAGGGAATGTTAAAATTAAGCTATTTGGATTGTATCTTAAACCGACTGCTTTGTCTATGTCTGCCTCATTCTCTGCATGTGATGTACAATGCCTGTTGTCTATACCTAATAACCTGGGAAACTTTGCTCAACATGTGATATTTATCCTAGAAATCCAGGAAAATTCAAGCTCCTTCATATACCAATATTCTGAAAACTGAAACTCAAAGAAGGGAATTGACATGCTCAGAGCATCATTTTCCTCGCCCAGAGCATTCATTCCTAAAGTTGTCATAAAAAATTGCCACAGACTGAGTATCTTAACAGGAATTTAGTCTCAGTTTTGGAGGTTAGAAGCTTAAAATTGAGATATGGGCAGGGTCACCTTCAGAAAATTCCAGAAAAGATTTCTTCCTGGATTGTTTCAGCTTCTGGCATCTCCTGACACTCCTTGGCTTGTAGCATACTTATAATTTCTGCCTCTGTTTTCTGTGAAATGAAAATATTCCCTGCCATATTAATAAAAAGAAATGCTACAACCATCAGCGATTTCTGGCCTCCAACTGTGAATGAGTGCTCCCAAACAGTGATCCTGCTGCCACTCTCTGTAATGATTACAGAGGAGCTGAGGGAGTGCAGAGTGAGGTGACCAAGGAAACAGGATTGACCCCAGATAGCTGTGGTACATATGAATGAAATGAATTCAGTAAGCCCTGGGGCTTGCATCTTCCCACATATAAAATGCTAAATTCCTTAGTGTGATACTTGATCTTTGTTGTTCAGAATCCCTGCTCCCTTCGTTTCAAACTTTTATATAGCCTGACTTCCACTCATGCCTTCTTAGAGCAGTTTTCTCAGAGCTACTGAGATGTTGTCTTTCAGGCTTGGAGTTCTAAACATACCTATCAAATAAAATAACTCTCCAGTTCGGGTTGTGAATATACTTCTTAGTCCACACTTCACATGGCCTTCTTATCTGTATCTCTGTGTCTACTTCACTTCGTATATGGATACACTTCTTTGGGCTTACCTGATGGCTTAGATGGTAAAGAATCTGCCTGCAATGCAGGAGATTTGGGTTCAGTCCCTGAATCAAGAAGATTCCTTGGAGAAGGGAATGGCTACCCACTTCAGTATTCTGGCCTAGAGAACTCATGGACAGAGGAGCCTTGTGCGCTACAGTCCATGGGATCTCAAAGAGTAGAACACTACAAATGCTTTCTTCTTTTTTTTTTTTTTTAGTTTGTCCTGTGTTCTTTTTCTTTATTTTTTCATTAGATTTTAAGGGCTATCCTAAATCAAAAGTGAATTCATCTCAAGATACTTAACTAATTCATCTGCAAAGAGCCTATTTCCAAATAAGGTCATATTCTTACGTTCTGAACATGCATTTTGCTGGGAACATTATTTAAACTGCAATATCTATAAATGGAACTGTCAATGTCTAACTTGAATCATTATCATGACTGAATAACTTTCATGCAAAATATTTGATACATTTTAGGTGATAAATTTTCTTTCTTTCTTTCTTTTTTTTTTTTGTTTTTAGTGATAATGTTGTAGCTACACGTTCTGGGAAACAAACTTACTCAGAAGGACAATACAGATAGTGGAGTGCTGTTTATTACACTAGCGGGCCCAAGGCAGAGTCTCCTCTTAGCTAAGAACCCCAACCAGTTTTTGTGAAAACCTTGTATACCTTAAATGTACATGCCCAAACCCACCTCCCCAAATTCCCTGAAACTAGTCTGAACAAAGGAAAAGAAAGATACAATCAAAGATAACCAGTGATTCATATTCCTTAGGCCTAGGTAGTTAGCAGTGGACAATTATCAATAGGCCTGTGGTCATACTCCAATAAGCATAATAGAATTTATGATTCTATTCAGTTACACAGATAATTAGCGTATTGGAGAGTCTAGGTATAAGCCCTGGGGCTCTTCCATATCGGGGCGGGGGTGGTGGGTGGGGGTGGAGAGCAGCCTGGATTTCCAGTTGGTATGTTGTTTCCATAGATACGGGGCATATAGATCAAAGTCCGTAGTCCAGCCCAAGATAGAGTCCTCCTTTCAAGACGGAGCCTGTTCTGTCTGTTTCCTCCTTCAATACCAGCATAATTATCTTTATTCCTGACCAAGATTGGTCTGAATATTCTCATTTTATTTCTTTTCAATTAATTTTTATTGCAGTATGGTTGCTTTACAGTGTTGTGTAGGTTTGTACTGTATAGCAAAATAAATCAACTGTACATACACATGTATCTCCTTCCTTTTGGACTGTCTTTCCATTCAGGTTACCATGATCATTAAGCAGAGTTCCCCGTGCTATACAGTATGTTCTCATTAGTTATCTATTTTATACATAGTAACAATCATATATATGTATCAATTCTAATTTCTCAATTGCTCCCACCAGCCCCTTTCCCCCTTGCTATTCATACAGTTATTCTCTACATCTGTGTCTTCATTTCTGCTTTGCAAATAAGCTCATCTATGCCAAGTAATGCTTAAAATTCTCCAAGAAAGGCTTTAGCAATACGTGAACCATGAACTTCCAGATGTTCAGGCTGGTTTTACAAAAGGCAGAGGAACCAGAGATCAAATTGCCAATATCTGCTGGATCATCAAAAAAGCAAGACAGTTCCAGAAAAACATCTACTTCTGCTTTATTGACTATGTCAAAGCCTTTGACTGTGTGTATTGAAATAAACTGTGGAAAACTCTGAAAGAGATAGGAATACCAAACCACCTGACCTGCCTCTTGAGAGACCTGTATGCAGGTCAGGAAGCAACAGTTAGAACTGGACATGGAACAACAGACTAGTTCCAAATAGGAAAAGAAGTATGTCAGGATGCATATCGTCACACTGCATATTTAACTTAGATGCAGAGTGCATCATGAGAAACACTGAGTTGGCTGAAGCACAAGCTGGAATCAAGATTTCCGGGAGAAATATCCATAACCTCAGATATGCAGATAACACCACCCTTGTGGCAGAAAGCCAAGAGAAACTAAAAAGCCTCTTGATGAAAATGAAAGAGGAGAGTGAAAAAGTTGACTTAAAGCTCAACATTCAGAAAATGAAGATCATGGCATCTGGTCCCGTTACTTCATGGGAAATACATGGGGAAACAGTGGAAACAGTGTCGGACTTTACTTTTTTGGGCTCCAAAATCACTGCAGATGGTGATTGAGCCATGAAATTAAAAGATGCTTATTCCTAGGAAGGAAAGTTATGACCAACCTAGATAGCATATTAAAAAGTAGAGACATTAATTTGCCAAAAAATTATTCTAGTCAAGGCTATGGTTTTTCCTGTGGTCATATATGGATGTGAGAGTTGGACTGTGAAGAAAACTGAGTGCTGAAGAATTGATGCTTTTGAACTGTGGTGTTGGAGAAGACTCTTGAGAGTTCCTTGCACTGCAAGGAGATCCAACCAGTTCTTTCTAAAGGAGATCAGTCCTGGGTGTTCTTTGGAAGGACTGATGCTAAAGCTGAAACTCCAATACTTTGGCCACCTAATGAGAAGAGTTGACTCATTGAAAAAGACTCTGATGCTGGGAGGGATTGGGGGCAGGAGGAGAAGGGGACGACAGAGGATGAGATGGCTGGATGGCATCACTGACTCGATGGACATGAGTCTGAGTGAACTCTGGGAGTTGGTGTTGGACAGAGAGGCCTGGTGTGCTGTGGTTCATGGGGTTGCAAAGAATTGGACATGACTGAACAACTTCACTTTCACTTTTCACTTTCATGCATTGGAAAAGGAAATGGCAACCCACTCCAGTATTCTTGCCTGGAGAATCCCAGGGACAGAGGAGCCTAGTGGGCTGCCGTCTATAGTGTCGTACAGAGTCGGGGACATGACTGAAGTGACTTAGCAGGAGCAATAGAGTGACTCTACTGAACTAAACTGATGGCTTTTTTCTAGATTCCAGTTATATACACTAATATACAATATTTATTTTTCTCTTTCACCTACTTAACTCTATATAACACTTCTTAGGTCCATCCACATCTTAACAAATGACCTAATTTTGTTCCTTAAATATATTTTCAAGGTCTACTCTGTTTCAGAATTTGAGTATACAAGGAAGTTGCAATATACAAATAGGAATGATTATTATCCTATCTTGTAGGCTGTATGTTATAAATGCTTCCCTGAAGCATGGGCATTGTGCAGAAGAGGGAGTGGTAGCTTTTGGAAGAATGCAGTTGATAACTTTCCCACAAGCTTTTTGGGAAAGATCCCATGGTATTTTAAGTAAGCAGTGAACTGAACTAGAAAGCAGCTCTGGGATGCATTTAATTGGCTCCAAGGTGAGGTTCTTATCAACCATGTTATTCTCTCTCCAACATTAAAAAGATAATGGGAAATAAACTTATTCTTTGAAGTGAAATCTCTGATAGCTCAGTTGGTAAAGAATCCACCTGCAATGCAGGAGACCTGAGTTCAATCCCTGGGTTGGGCAGATCCACTGGAGAAGGGAAAGGCTACCCAGTATTCTAGCCAAGAGAATTCATGGACAGTATAGTCCATGGGGTCGCAAAGAGTCGGACACAAATGAGCAAATTTCACTTCCACTTTGAAATGAGTACAGGTTAAATAAAATGTGCACTCCATGAAAACAAAATTTTAAAGAATTTTGAACATCCTACCTCTCTCATGACAGTAATAAATACTCATTGGAAATCAGTTTCAAATTATATAGTCAAGAAATATTTAAAAGCTTGTATTTTTTGACCAGTTAACTCCTTACTGGAGGATAATCTAACTGTGGAAATTATACTTGATTTTTTAAACCTTTTTACATGAAGATATTTATTTATTCATTCTGGCAATGTTTTTAATATTGAAATGGGGAAACGATGTAATGCACAACAGTGGAATATTAGTAAAAAAAATCATATACCCTTTAATCGAATACTGTGTGATCATTATAATGTATTTCAAAAGAGTGCAATTAAAAAAAAAAAAAAAAACCTTTGATAACATGTATCAGATTGAATTTTCCTGGAAGTAAACTCTGAGTTAAGGATTTGTCCAAGTTGTTTGTCTGAGAAATGATTATAGGAAATACAGTAAAAGGAACAAAGAAATGAAATACATAGACAAGGAGATAAGCCATTAAAAATATGTATATAGTTTGTAAACAGCTTGTCACTATAGGAAACTGGGGTTCAGTCCTATTGAAGACTTCATGAGACACACAAGGTCTCCTTCAGTGTTGTTCCACCCAAGGAACCAGGAAACTGGTGTCTTCATCTGCCCTTGGCTCTGTCATTGGTGAAGGACTGTTCTTAGAGACAGTTTCTCTACAGCACTTATGGCTCACTGGGTGCATGACATATGTTCTAGAGGTTATAGACAGACCCAGGACATAACAATCACAGATGCCTTCAATGGAAAGTTTCTGGGCTTGGTGTGCACAAAACAATGATGACTGGCAGCATCTTCTACATTATATGAAAAAAAAAATGTGTTCAAATTCTAATAAGACTTTTAAAAAATTCACTAGTAACATAACTTTTCTTGTACCAGAACATTTAAATATAAGAACATTTATGTGAACATCTTAAAAATAACTATAATAATAATAATTATTATTGTAAGTGTGTTTATTCATTATGCACTTACTATTCAGAAATTACTATAATTTCTGTTTGGTAATAGTAGAGCCACTCTTCAATGTTAAGCGACCTGGAATCCAGAAGGTAATTTTAACAAGCATGTTATACTAGATAATCCTTCTATCATGTATGTAATACACATTTCCACAGATTAAAAAATCATAAAGAGAAGCAACAAGTGTGAAGCTCAATGAATGATACCCATACAATGAAATAATAAAAGAAATATATTGTAAAATACAAAACTTGTTTGTGTGGTGGAAGTTGTCATTGAGACTTTGCTTCTTTTCTTCCTTTCTGATTAATTAAAAGGTCATCTGTTTGTTTATGGGAAAAAAGTAGACTTTTTAAAATGTTTGATGAGGAGTCATGACATAATTCTTGAGGATCTGAATATACTGAGTTCTGATTCTGTTGTTGAGAAACACTAGCTGTGTTTAGACTTTATCAATTGTCAAAAGACAGAGACAGACAAAAAAAAATGTTGGAGTTTTGGGTGCTGTGTTTTTTGAGTTCATTTGCCTTTATAAGAAAGATTGATTCTGGCTCACAGGCAGTTATAATCACACTGTCTGATATCAAAATAGTCCTTCCTTCCTGCTCTACCCCCAGCACCCCATTGATCCTGGACCTCTCTGGGTGGTCTTAGACTCCTCCCAGCATCTGCTCAGCCTCTGAGCCACTCCAGTTCTCACTTTGCTTCCATGGGCCACATTAAATCCAAATTAAGAATTCCTTAAGGCAGAACCTTTTGAAAGAGTTGAAGCCAAAATAAAAGTTAATGAATTCCAGCAAAGGCAAAAGACCTCTAGATAGATGTTTTGCCCTTTTTGTTCATTGAACTCATGCAGTTTTTATTTTCTCAATTTTCTCTCTGAAAACTCTCTTCTACCAATGTTTTCAAAATTAATTTTGACCTTCCAGCAACATTTTAATTTCACATGCCCCAGTAGATTCTCTTTGTTCAACAACTTATTCTATATATTCACTATTCTTTTAGAAAATAGCATTATCTTGCTCAACATAAGTATTCATTATATGCCTAATTGCACTGAAAGCTACATATAGAGGCATTAGCCAGGTACAAGGAAAGCCGTGCAGGTCCCTAGGGGAACAGACTGGGCTCAGGAACGACCCTGTTATTTTGCACTGCCTCACTCCAGTGTGGGACTGATCCAGCTGGAGTTCTGCACTCACCAGAAGCTTGGTGAGTCACTTGCCTGAGTCTCATTTTCATGGATCTATAAGATAACAGTTCTAAAAAGGTCTTGTAGGTCTTCATAACACTGTTCAACTTCGGCTTCTTCAGTGTTACTGGTTGGGGCATAGACTTGGATAACTGTGATATTGAATGGTTTGCCTTGGAAAAGAACAGAGATCATTCTGTCATTTTTGAGATTGCATCCAAGTACTGCATTTCGAACTCTTTTGTTAACCATGATGGCTACTCCATTTCTTCTGAGGGATTCCTGCCCGTAGTAGTAGATATAATGGTCATCTGAGTTAAATTCACCCATTCAAGTCCATTTTAGTTTGCTGATTTCTAGAATGTTGCCGTTCACCCTTGCCATCTCTTGTTTGACCACTTCCAATTTGCCTTGATTCATGGACTTGACATTCCAGGTCCCTATGCAATATTGCTCTTTACAGCATCAGATCTTGCTTCTATCACCAGTCATATGCACAACTGGGTATTCTTTTTGCTTTGGCTCCATCCCTTCATTCTTTCTGGAGTTATTTCGCCACTGATCTCCAGTAGCATATTGGGCACCTACTGACCTGG
>SJYC01062915.1:0-64094 GCA_006408675.1 Madoqua kirkii
TCCCAAAATTATATAAGCTCATTTCTGAAAGAGACATTCTAAACATATACGTATTTTAAACATCAGGATCAGATGAGAAAAGGATGTATCTTTACATATTTTACAACATAATAAAATAAATATTTTTAAAAGATAGATTTCATTTAACTGATGAAAAAAACACTTGACTTTCTTGTCTCTGTCTCCCTATTCCATTCAGTTCAGTTGTGTCCAACTCTTTGCGACTCTATGGATCACAGCATGCCAGGCCTCCCTGTCCATCACCAACTCCCGGAGTTTATCCAAACTCATGTCCATTGAGTCGGTGATGCCATCCAACCATCTCATCCTCTGTCATTCCCTTCTCCTCCGGTCCTCAATCTTTCCCAGCAGCAGGGTCTTTTCCAGTGAGTCAGTTCTTTGCATCAGGTGGCCAAAGTATTGGAGCTTCAGCTTCAACATCAGTCCTTCCAATGAACACTCAGGACTGATCTCCTTTAGGATGAACTGGCTGGATCTCCTTGAAGTCCAAGGGACTCTCAAAGTCTTTTCTAACATCACAGTTCAAAAGTATAAATTCTTTGGTGCTCAGCTTTCTTTATAGTCCAACTCTCACATCCATAATGACTACTGGAAAAACCATAGCCTTGACTAGATGGACCTTTGATGGCCAAGTAATGTCTCTGCTTTTTAATATGCTGTCTATTAAGAATGTTGAATACTTGCAATTTTATCATTTCTACAAAATATTATAAAACTTTGAACAATATAGTTGCCTAGACATCTAAATCAATTCCTTCTCAAGTATCATGAGGTCAATGTGATCTCTCAAGACTATCTGAGCTGAATCAAGATATACTTCCTGGTCAGTCCAAGTCTGTCCAGATCTTATAACCAAGAATAACAAAATCTGGAAAAACCATAGCCTTGACTAGATGGACCTTTGATGGCCAAGTAATGTCTCTGCTTTTTAATATGCTGTCTATTAAGAATGTTGAATACTTGCAATTTTATCATTTCTACAAAATATTATAAAACTTTGAACAATATAGTTGCCTAGACATCTAAATCAATTCCTTCTCAAGTATCATGAGGTCAATGTGATCTCTCAAGACTATCTGAGCTGAATCAAGATATACTTCCTGGTCAGTCCAAGTCTGTCCAGATCTTATAACCAAGAATAACAAAATAAAATATACTCAAGAGAACCTTACAGGATAGACAACATGGCATCATAAACAAACCAAAGGCTCTCAAAAAGTGGAAGCCTTTGTGGCCTGGTTTTGTATTCTGCACTATGTCTGGAGAAATCTTGTGTATACAGTGGGAACTTCATTGCCTAACTCACTAAATAGTTAAGACAGCAAGCCAGGAGACAAAAGGCTTCCCCCTTGAATAAGGCTCCTCCCTCAAACTCTTCTACCATGAATGATGTTTCATGAAATGACAAATATAAAAATACCCTTCAATTTTAAAATAGTTTGCATACAAAGGTACTCTACTATCTGAGATGACATTACTTTGAAGACAAGTATTTTCTTGAGAACTTATCTAAAGCTTATCTATAATAAATTTAATCTGGAAATGGAACAGGAATAGAGATGTACTTTAAATCCCCAAATCAACACCATCAAGTTGAATATTGTCTTACGTGAATTAACATTGGTCAGTACAAAACACAAGGCACATACCAGTAGTACCTCACACTACTAACAAGTGACTAGTGAGTCTGACCAAGCAATTCACCTCTCCAATCTTAAAAAGTTAAAGCAATTAGAAAAAATTACTTATACTCTTATCAAAAGAACAGATGGAAAAGGAAGAAATGACCTAAAATAAGAGGTCCACAGATTTTTATTTCTCTTTATCTGTAAATTTATGTTCTTTTGTTTGCTAGAAAATACAGTTACATTAGAAAAGAAGATTTAAAACACGCCTATGAAGAAGAAGTCTCTAAATAATTACTTCTTGACACATCAACAAAAATTTACCATGAGGCTTTGGTGTCAATAAAGCTTTATTGATTTTGAAAGTTAACTGTTATATGTCAGGTGACGTAAGAATTATGTCTCATTTTTGGCATATGACAATCCAACTGGTTTGACATCAATGTTTTAAAATGCCTATCCACGTTGCCTAGTGAAATATTTGTCATTGTTATGGGTTTATCTCTAGACTCTCTTTTCCTTTGTCCTATATATTTATGCGTACTTTCAGTTCAGTTCAGTTGCTCAGTCGTGTCTGACTCTTTGCGACCCCATGAATCGCAGCACACCAGGCCTCCCTGTCCATCACCAACTCCCGGAGCTCACTCAGACTCACATCCATCGAGTTAGTGATGCCATCCAGCCATCTCATCCTCTGTCGTCCCCTTCTCCTGCTCCCAATCCTTCCCAGCATCAGAGTCTTTTCCAATGAATCAACTCTTCGCATGAGGTGGCCAAAGTACTGGAGTTTCAGCTTTAGCATCATTCCTTCCAAAGAAATCTCAGGGCTCATCTCCTTCAGAATGGACTGGTTGGATCTCCTTGTAGTCCAAGGGACTCTCAAGAGTCTTCTCCAACACCACAGTTCAAAAGCATCAATTCTTTGGCGCTCTGCCTTCTTCACAGTCCAACTCTCACATCCATACATGACCACAGGAAAAACCATAGCCTTGACTAGACGGACCTTAGTGGGCAAAGTAATGTCTCTGCTTGAATATACTATCTAGGTTGGTCATAATTTCCAAGGAGTCAGCGTCTTTTAATTTCATGGCTGCAGTCACCATCTGCAGTGATTTTGGAGCCCCCAAAATAAAGTCTGACACTGTTTCCACTGTTTCCCCATCTATTTCCCATGAAGTGATGGGACTGGATGCCATGATCTTCGTTTTCTGAATGCTGAGCTTTAAGCCAACTTTTTCACTCTCCTCTTTTACTTTCATCAAGAGGCTTTTTAGTTCCTCTTCACTTTTTGCAATAAGGGTAGTGTCATCTGCATATGTGAGGTTATTGATATTTCTCCTGGCCATCTTGATTCCAGTTTGTGTTTCTTCCAGCCCAGCGTTTCTCATAATGTACTCTGCATAGAAGTTAAATAAGCAGGGTGACAATATACAGCCTTGACATACTCCTTTTCCTATTTGGATCAAACATGGGCCCAATAAAGGACTGAAGAAGTATGGACCTAACAGAAGCAGAAGATATTAAGAAGAGGTGGCAAGAATACCCAGAAGAACTATACAAAAAATATCTTCATGACCTAGATAAGCACAATGGTGTGATCACTCACTTAGAGCCAGACATGCTAGAATGTGAAGTCAAGTGGGCCTTAGGAAGCATCACTACAAACAAAGCAAATGGAGGTGATAGAATTCCAGTGAGCTGTTTCCAGTCCTGAAATATGATGCTGTCAAAGTACTATACTCAATATGCCAGCAAATTTGGAAAACTCAGCAGTGGCCACAGGACTGGAAAATGTCTGTTTTCATTTGAATCCCAAAGGAGGGCAATGCCAAAGAATGCTCAAACTACCATACAATTGTACTCATCTCACACGTTATCAAGGTGATGCTCAAAATTCTCCAAGCCAGGCTTCAATGGTACGTGAACTGTGGACTTCCAGATATTCAAGCTGGATTTAGAAAAGGCAGAGGAACCAGAGCAAATTGCCAATATCCATTGAATCATTGAAAAAGCAAGAGAGTTCCAGAAAAACATCTACTTCTGCTTTATTGATTATGCCAAAGCCTTTGACTGTGTGGATCACAACAAACCGTAGAACATTCTGAAAGAGATGGGAATACCAGACCACCTGACCTGCCTCCTGAGAAAATCTGTATGGAGGTCAAGAAGCAACAGTTAGAGCTGGACATGGAACAACATACTGGTTCCAAATCGGGAAAGCAGTATGTCAAGGTTGTATATTGTCACCCTGCTTATTTAACATATATGTAGAGTATAATATCATGAAAAGTGCTGGGCTGGATGAAGCACAAGCTGGAATCAAGACTGCCAGGAGAAATATCAATAACCTTAGATATGCAGATGACACCACCCTTATGGCAGAAAGCAAAGAAGAACTAAAGAGCCCCTTGATGACAGTGAAAGAGGAGAGTGAAAAAGTTGGCTTAAAGCTCAGTGTTCAGGAAACTAAGATCATGGCACCCGGTCCCATTACTTCATGGCAAATAAATGGGGAAATAGTGAAAACCGTGAGAGACTTTATTTTGGGGGGCTCCAGAATCACTGCAGATGGTGACTGCAGTCATGAAATTAAAAGACACTTGCTCCTTAGAAGAAAAGCTTGACCAACCTAGACAGCATTATTAAAAAGCAGAAACATTACTTTGCCAACAAAGGTTCATCTAGTCAAAGTTGTGGTTTTTCCTGTAGTCATATATGGATATGAGAGTTGACCTATAAAGAAAGCTGAGTGCTGAAGAATTGTTGCTTTTGAACTGTGGTGTTGGAGAAGACTCTTGGGAGTCCCTTGGAGTGTGAGGAGTCTGACTCAGTCCATCCTAAAGGAGATCAGTTCTGAATATTGATTGGAAGGACTGATGCTGAAGCTAAAATTCCAATACTTGGCCACCTGATGTGAAGAGCTGACTCATTTGAAAAGAGCCTGATGCTGGGAAAGATTGAAGGCAGAAGAAGAAGGGGACAACAGAGGGTGAGATGGTTTGATGGTATCACCGACTCAATGGACATGAGTTTGTGTAAGCTCTAGGAGCTAGTGATGGCCAGGGAGGCCTGGCATGCTGCAGTCCATGGGATAGCAAAGAGTTGAACATGACTGGGAGACTGAACTGATCTGAATGAAGATAATGGTGATCTCCTTCAAGAGATCCATGCAGGCACTTGCACTGAGTGCCCCGGACCCTGCAGCAGGCCACCACCAACCCAAGCCTCCCCCGGAAACTCCTGGACACTCATAGGCAAGTCCAGCCCAGTCTCTTGTGGGGTCAGTGCTCCTTTCTCCTAGGTCCTGGTGCACACAATGTTCTGTTTGTGCTCTCCAAGGCTCTATTTCCCCAGTCCTGTGTAAGTTCTGGCAGCTCTATGTTGGGTTAATGATGACCTCCTCAAAGGGGCCTTATGCCATACCCAGGTCCGTTGCACCCAGAGCCCCTTCTCCCACAGTAGGCCACTGCTGACCTGTGTCTTCAGAGGAGACACTCAAACACAGTTCTGGCTCAGTTTCTGCAGGGTCCCTGGGCCCTGGTGCACACAAGCTTTGTTTAAGCCCTCTGAGCATCTTTGGAGAGGATATGTCTTTGTAAAGACAAATACATTTATTTCTCCTAGGTAAATACCTAGAAATGAAATTGAAGGATAGTTGGAGAAGACTCTTGAGAGTCCCTTGGACTGCAAGGAGATCCAACCAGTCTATCCTGAAGGAGATCAGCCCTGGGATTTCTTTGGAAGGAATGATGCTAAAGCTGAAACTCCAGTGCTTTGGCCACCTCATGCGAAGAGTTGACTCATTGGAAAAGACTCTGATGCTGGGAGGGATTGGGGGCAGGAGGAGAAGGGGATGGCTGAGGATGAGATGGCTGGACGGCATCACTGACTCAATGGACATGAGTCTGAGTGATGGACAGGGAGGCCTGGCGTGCTGCAATTCATGGAGTCGCAAAGAGTCGGACACAACTGAGTGACTGAACTGAACTGAAACAAAGAACACAGTTTTAAGAAACTGCTAAGCTGTTTGTGAAAGTGTTTTAGTCATTTACCATCCCAGTAGCTGTGTTTGAGGGTTCCAGTTTTTGCACATCCTCTCCAGCACTTGGTATGGTCAAATCTTTTTAATTTTAGAAATCCTAATGTATGAATAGATACCAAATTATGATTTTAATTTGAACTTTTCACAATTGACAATGTTGATGAGCATTATTTCAAGTGACTATTTGTCATCTTCTTGGGTTATATGCATGTTCAAATTCTTTTTACCCATTAAAATAAAATGTGGGTTATTTGCTTTCTTATAATTGAGTTTAGGTGGATACTTAATCTATTCATGATGCAAGGACTTTAGCAGATGCATGATTCTCAGTATTCTCCCCCAGTCTGAGGCTTATCTTTTTGGTTCTCTGTGTCTTTCAAAGAGCAGATGTTCTTAATTTGATGCAATCCAGTTTACCTTTTTATTTTTTAATGGAATGTGCGTTTGGTGTTTTTTCTAATGAATTTCTGATTTTCTCATGTGGTTCCCTCTAGAAGTTTTATTGTCTTATTTGTATTTAGGTTTATAAATATATTTTCAGGTAATTTTTATATATGGTGCAAGTATGTATCAAAGTTTAGTTTTTTTTTTTTTTTGATATGGGTATGAAACCATTCAAGCACCGTTTGTTGAAATAATTATTTTTTCCCCATTGAATTATCTTTGTATCTTTGTCTAAAACCAATTGACCACATTCTGTGGTTCTATTTCTGGAAACTCTATTATGTTCCATTGACCTATTTGCCTATCTTAGCACCAATACTATACTTTCTTGATCTCTGTTGTTTCATTCCATCCCAGTAGCTGTGTTTGAGGGTTCCAGTTTTTGCACATCCTCTCCAGCACTTGGTATGGTCAAATCTTTTTAATTTTAGAAATCCTAATGTATGAATAGATACCAAATTATGATTTTAATTTGAACTTTTCACAATTGACAATGTTGATGAGCATTATTTCAAGTGACTATTTGTCATCTTCTTGGGTTATATGCATGTTCAAATTCTTTTTACCCATTAAAATAAAATGTGGGTTATTTGCTTTCTTATAATTGAGTTTAGGTGGATACTTAATCTATTCATGATGCAAGGACTTTAGCAGATGCATGATTCTCAGTATTCTCCCCCAGTCTGAGGCTTATCTTTTTGGTTCTCTGTGTCTTTCAAAGAGCAGATGTTCTTAATTTGATGCAATCCAGTTTACCTTTTTATTTTTTAATGGAATGTGCGTTTGGTGTTTTTTCTAATGAATTTCTGATTTTCTCATGTGGTTCCCTCTAGAAGTTTTATTGTCTTATTTGTTTTAGGTCTATAAATATATTTTCAGGTAATTTTTATATATGGTGCAAGTATGTATCAAAGTTTAGTTTTTTTTTTTTTTTGATATGGGTATGAAACCATTCAAGCACCGTTTGTTGAAATAATTATTTTTTCCCCATTGAATTATCTTTGTATCTTTGTCTAAAACCAATTGACCACATTCTGTGGTTCTATTTCTGGAAACTCTATTATGTTCCATTGACCTATTTGCCTATCTTAGCACCAATACTATACTTTCTTGATCTCTGTTGTTTCATAAGTTTAGAAGTAAGGTAGTAAAAGTCCTTCATATTTGTTGTTTCTCAAAGATGCTCTTCTTCTGGTAAGTCCTTTGCATTTTCGTATGAGTTTTAAAGTCATCTTGTCAATGTCAACAAAAACGCCCATTGGGATTGTGTTGAATCTGCAAATTTATTTGGGGACAGTTAATTTTCCTTGTTAATGTTTTGCTCCATTTTTAGTTTATTTAAATACTCTATTTTGTGTTATGTATCAAATTACTTGGACTCTAATTCTTCTGACAATTGTCTCTGCTGATTCTCATTCATGACAATTTAAGTAATTATGTACCTTTGGAGTTTGAATTCATGTTCTGGGGGCTTTGTCTTTGGGATTTCTTGAGCTTGAGTTAATGACATTTCTTTCCACAGTTGATCTGAGTTTGCTTCTAACTGGTACCCCAGGAAGCTACCAATGTTTGTTAAGTTAACGTTCTGCCTATTTTTCGTCCCTAAACTACTTTGATAGTACAAGCTGAAATCTTAAACCCTTGTGAGGGCAAGCATGGGATCACATGTGCTTGGAGAGATTCTCCCCGTCCGGAGTGCAGACTAAGACAGGTGAATTTTCTTATCATCTTTGTCAGTAAGCCAACTTCAGTATTCCATTCCTCCACTGACTGTATAGTCCTGATGCAACCCGGACTTTACATGAGGGTCTCAGTTCCAACTTTCACTTTCTCTTCCTGGCTCCTGTGTGGTGGTCAGAAGTGAGGCTCTTTATTATAAGATGGGCAAAGATAGACACATTGACTCTTGCAGTTACTTATCACCTAGTTTCCAGCATCTTCTTCCCTTTTGCTCCTGATCTCTCCTGACTGTCTTTTCCCCTTCAAGCTAAGTTCTGCATTTTAGTGGGGGATAGTTACATCTTATTCAGTATTTCTTTGGTATTTCATTTTTGTGTTGGAAGGGATTTTACTTTTTTTTTTTTTTAATACTATCTAGCATGTCTTCATATACTAAATAAAGTATAAAGAAATTAGTTCCTCCCCCCCACTCCATTTAGTATCCATCTTAATGCCAGATCCACATGAAAGATGGCCAGATGTCATACGATCATGAGGTACTGCAAGGGACAAGAGGCATTCCAGTACATGGGGGGAGGGTTGTTGACAATGGTGTTCTCATTTATTTTCTTGCTTTCAATGTTTTGTAGCATATGGAGGTGTATATGCTTGTGGCTATGTGGATTTATTTTTAAATTAAACCCCACAAAATAGACATGTGACTTAAAAATATTCCTGCAAATAAGCCATGGACGGTGACAACATTAACTGTGTGAGCACATGGAAATAGCAAGAGACAGGCCGAGTGAATACTCCTGCACCTAGGATGGGATCTTCATCAGTCTCATTGCTAATCACTACCAGAATTTAAGATCATCTTTTATTTTTTCTGTTTTATTTTCTGTAAAGTTTGGTCTGATATAATTTCTAGGTCTATAAAACCCTATTGTACCTGGTTTTCCATTTACTCTCATCAGCAGTGGTATCATGTAGAGGAGTTGGAATATAGTGAATCAGTCTTCCTGGGTTTGAATTCTGGGGCCACACCCTTCTAACTCTAAGACTTCAGCATGTTTCTTAACCCCAGTGCCTTAGATTTAACCACCTGTAGTAATATCCACCTCACAGGTCTCTCATGAGGATGAAAGAAGATGCATGGAGTGTTACACAAATAAGCTCTTGCAATAACCTAGCATGTAGCAGATTTAAAGAGTGACCCTCCCTTCTGTCTTCCTGTTAAGATGAGTTAGGAAGCACAGATAAGACTTTGTAAGTAAATCTGCATTGTAAAGGGTGAAGTGATATAACTAAACAAAGAATTATGAAGGTAATTTCTAAACCAGGAGCCTTCCCCTGGAATACATCTAAGTTGTAGAAAGGAGAGGAACTTAGCAGGACAATGTTTAGGAAGGTCAAGGATGGAGTTCATGTCACAGTTTGGACATTTTTTCCCTTTGGGAAAGCCATTTTTAAATTAAAAAAAATTTTTATTGAAGTATAGTTAATTTAGAATGTTTCAGATGAGAGATTTTCTATTTTAAACTCATGAAATAGGTGGCAAACTCTACCTATATTTATCTTCCAAACATTCCAGTCTTCAGGCACTGAGGCAGCTGTGTTTTTATTGTTCCCCTGACTGACTGCTGTGTGGCCAGGATCAAGTCTCCTGCCATCTGGGTGTCTCCCTTCCTTTTCCACATGTGTGGAAAGAAGATCCCAGTGTCTTTCCTGAGTGACTCTCAGAGCCAAGAGTGGATATTTGTTTCGTGTTTCAGCTGAAGGGTAAGCAGCCTTTTCCCTTTGGCACTCACCAGTGACACAAGCTTGTCTGTTGAAAGAGGCAGTCTTCTGTGTGGTGTGCAGCTACACTGTGATGGAGGCCTCTTTATGGTGCATCCTTTGCCAGGGTTAAGCACCTCCTGCTACTAGTGGGATGTTATTGCCTATCCGAGGCCAGCCTGGCTCTTGCCTTTTCCCTTTGGAACGCCTCTGCCCGTGGCCACACATCAAAGAGGCAGGACGTTCTTTTCATTGCTCACTGTCTTAACAGGGTATCTGCACTTCCATCGGGCTTTTGACAGACACACAGCTGGCTGCTTCTAAGTGTCTGTCTTTTGTTGAAAAAGATCATCATCTACAGTCTTTGATACAAAGAAAAGGGGAAAAAAAGCAAAATATAGGCTGCTGCTGCTGCTAAGTCGTTTCAGTCGTGTCTGACTCCGTGCAACCCCATAGACGGCAGCCCACCAGGCTCCCCCGTCCCTGGGATTCTCCAGGCAAGAACACTGGAGTGGGTTGCCATTTCCTTCCCCAAAGCGTGAAAGTGAAAAGTGAAAGTGAAGTCGCTCAGTCGTGCCCGACTCTTAGCGACCCCATGGACTGCAGCCTACCAGGCTCCTCCGTCCATGGGATTTTCCAGGCAAATGGATATTTTAATTATATAGGATTATTCCCGGGTCAAGATTCTGCCCATAAACTCAAAGGAAACTAATTAAAATAATGCCAAAGTATCTATCTTTTAATTTACTTATCAAACTATTGTGTTTCCTAGTGGTTACTATCTTTATCTTCTGAGAAAATGGTGAAGATGTGTTGTGAAGAAAAGGAGAGAACTACAGAGTTTTCAGGAGAAAAGAAAGATCAGAAAGTAAGCTTTCCTTGTCTAACAGACCTTTATAGGCCTGGCAAGTTTCCTGGCTGGCCCTTTGTGTGAGTGTGCAAGGTTCCATTTGGGTGAAGGAAGGAGGCACGCTGTTTCTTTTCCTCTTTGCAGAGATTGTAGCAGACACTTAGAGCGCTTCCATTTCCAGCTGTGTGACATTAAATAGATGACTCCGTTTTTCATCCCTCAGTCTCCTCATCTCTCAAATGGGAGTCATAATGCCATCTTCCTCATGCCACAGTGGTTTCCCAGGTGGCACTAGTGGTAAAGAATAGAACTAATAAAGTGATCATTAATTGCACAACAGTCACAAAACTAGACACTTTATCCACAGTCTAATTTAGACCTCCCACCAACCATGGCATGGATGCATGAGTGCTAGCTGCCAGTGCAGGCGACATCAGAGATTCAGGGTTGATCTCTGGGTGGGAAAGATCCCCTGGAGAAGGAAACAGCAACCCATTCCAGTATTCCTGCCTGGGAAACCCCATGGATAGAGAGCCTGGTAGGTTATGGTCCATGGGGTCACAAAAGCATTGATACAACTTAGCAACTTAACAAGAATAATAACACCACCACCTACTGGTGGTGTCCTCTAATTGCAGGCTAACAGGGTGTTGCCAGGAGAAATTAAATGTCTTCTTAAGGATAGGGTTGGAATCCTGATCTCCAAAGGGCTAATAATGTCTCAGTCACACACTGTTGATTTGCTGTGATGAGTATGGTGTAACTGACTTCAGGATTCTACAATCCATTTACTAGAATGATTTAGGATGATACATTTTGTGCTTAGGTTAAAAAAATCAAAGTGCTTGAAGATAAATAGATTTCCCTTTGCTTCTCAGCCCAAAATACAGATAGAAATAAAAAATCTTTCAGAGTCCCTAGAGATTGCTTTGCTCGGTACGATGATCACTAGTAAGTATCAAGATGTGCTCAAGGATTCTATTACCAGCATTATATGGTTTGAATTAACGGAAGAGGCTTTCCAACATGTTAGAAAGCACTATACTTTTTAAAACAACAGAACACTCTAAAAGCATTACAACACTATGTAAGAAATTAAAAAAAAAATAGTCTCTGGCCTCAGCTGACTTTTGTTTTTTTGTTTCTGATGTTTGCGTTACAATGAAAGCTTTCCTTCCAGATAGGATGACCATGATGGTTGCCAGTTAACTGACCTGATCATTTATCTTTAATGTCTGGATGAGATGTGGCACTGGCTGAGCAATGCAGCCCCTTGGCAGAGCTGCCCAGGCCCCCAGGGAGCACTGTCAGCAGCTGCTATTACTAATTTAGTTGGCATCTTGCATTATGTTTAAAGATCACCAGGACACAGTGCCGTGGGATTATGAAATCCTCAGACAGGAGGGGGCCACTCACAGAGCCTCAGCCACAGTCCAAGCACTCCGTCATAGTGTGTTACAAGGATACAAGAGAAACAGCTCTAGCCTTTGAAAGTAGGGTGCAGCATAATTACAGGCAATTAACTAAGGACTCCTTGGGCAGCAGCCTAACTTGGACTGAATCTGACAGGCCTTCAGGGCCAGAGAGATGGGGAGAGACCTTATTTTAGCTGGGTTAGGAAAGAAAATGGCAAAGGTTGCGGCTGATAGGCGTACAATATGTATAATGAGAAATGAAAGTCTCTACTTCTGTGCTTGAAACCGTATGAAGCAACCACTTTCAACTACTTTGTACGGTACTGTCAGTCTGGGTGGGTTCCTTTTTCATGTCCTTTTACAGGACTGGAGACAATGGTAAAGGGAAGGCGGAGCAGGAACCGAATAGAGGCAAAGTGCATTAGCAGCTTTCAGATGCAAACTCCCGTTCTCTACAAAACAAAAAGATGATGATTTGGCATATTCTTTCTATGACACAAGTCATTGCTAAACTTGGACATACTTCCTAGATATAAATGCACAGTGAATGCTCTTCCCGACCTCTTTCATTCCTCTACTGCTCAGGGTGAATATTAACTTTATAAAGAAATCAACACTTGTATTTGTTATGTATGCTGATTCCATATAAAATGCAAGCAATTCTTTCTGGAAAAATAGGATTTGTTTTCTTATATATTTGTTCTAGCTTGGTGAAACTGCTTTGCATGACAACAGAAATGTACTGTTAGGCTGAGGGAAAGTAGTTTTTTTTTTTTAAATATTAGATAGAATGCTGATCTTCCTGTAACTTTGAGGAGTAAATGTTTGTGCAGAATGACTTCTATTAACTAAGGTGGGATTATTTCAGGAAAAAGCCTATCTTTCAAAGGGAGAATGAGGATAAAATTATGAAGAAAAAATTATGTAGGAATGAAAAAAATTGTGTAGGCTCATGAGAAATTAGGGTACCAGTTCTGTGCAAATGTCAGTGAATACTCAGTGAATGTATTTTACAATAGCGAGCACTGCAGGAAGTAGTCCTAGGAGAAATAGACACTAAGGGATCATTCTAAAAGCCCAAGACAAATAACTTTGCTGCACACGTAGGTTTTACCTACTGTTTACTGGCAGTGTATTATTTGTAATGGGTATATGCCATCTCGTCTATTATGTCACTGGGCTACTGGAAGATTGTCCTTGCCTCAAGCTAATCCCAGGCACAACATTCCATGTCACAACGTTCATCTCTTTTTTACCTTAAAGGGTGGGATTTTCTATTTACCTAAGAATCTTCAGACTTTGATGTTTGGCTGTGGTCCTGTACATGTCTCCTCTTGCCCCTGACAAGGAAGTGAGACTCCTTAATTACTAGGGGCAGTCAGTATCTGCATTTTCTAAGTGTCTATCTGGATCTTGCAAGCGCTTGCCCTCTGCTCATTCTCTGTAACTGTAAAGGTACTGGACGAAGTTACCTAGGTATTAACTCTCAGCTCTCCTCCTTCCTTCCCTGCCTCCTACCATTCCCTCCCTCCCTTTTCTTTTTTATTTTGTTAGTGGGGAGGATCACTGATTTTTTTTTTTTTTTAATGTGGAAGTTGCTCAGTCGTGTCTGACTCTGCGACCCCATGAACTATACAGTCCATGGAATTCTCCAGACCAGAATACTAGAGTGGGTGGCCATTCCCTTCTCCAGGGGATCTTCCCAACACAAGAATCAAACCTAGGTCTCCTGCATTGGAGGCAGATTTTACACCAGCTGAGCCACAAGTGAAGCCCTTAAAATTTTTTTTTAAATTTATTTTTAATTGATTGATGATTGGTTTACGATATTGGTGTGATTTCTGGCATACATCAGCATGAGTTAACCATAGGTGTACATATGTCCCCTCCCTCTTGAATATCCCCCCTGAGGTAAATGGAGGGAGTAGCATGGATGCATGTGTACTGATGTATGTGGATAGACAGCCGATGGGAATTTTCTGTATGACTCAAGGAACTCAGACTGGGGCTCTGTAATATACTGTCTTTTTTAGAGTAGGATTGGCATATATACACTCACAGTGGTAAAGAATCCACCTGTCAGTGCAGGAGACCCAAGAGATGCATGTTCAATCCCTGGGTCACGAAGGTCCCCTGGAGAAGGGAATGGCAACCCACTCCAGTATTCTTGCCTGGAAAATTCCATGGACAGTGGAGCCTGGTGGGCTACAGTCCGTGAAGTCTGGTCAGACATGACTGAGTGACTGAATACACAGGCACACAGGTAGAATAGATAGCTAGTGGCAAGCTGCTGCATAGCACGAGGAGCTCAGCTTGGTGCTCTGTGGTGGTCTAGAGGGGTGAGATGGGGAGGGTGAGGAGGGAAGGGATACACATATACTCATGGCTGATTCACCTTGTGGTATGGCGGAAACTAACACAACAGGGTAAAGCAGTTATCCTCCAATAAAAGAAAGTTTATGTATTAAACTTTGTCAAAATTTGTTGAGGCACCAAATTCCCTAGGTGTGATTTTCTCGCTTAGTAGAAGGACCATTGAGGTATGATTTGGGTTGGATATTGCTTGAAATCAGTTCCAATACCAAGTTTCTGGGGGAAAGAAAGAGGAGCCGAGTGGTAGAGGAGGGCACACAGACTGCGAGGCAGCAGGCAGGCGATACTTAGCTTTGCTTCCGTGGAGAACCACTGTGCGAAGCTGGGACAGTCACCTTGGGCCTAGGCATTTCAACCTATAGCCCCAAAGCTTGAGAGTTCTGGGAGCTCTGTACTTTCTCTCCTTTCCTCAAGGCCTACCATTCTCTGTACTGGTTGAAATGGATTTACCTGGCCTTCTGAATTTTCAGCTCCCCTGTCTCCATTCCTCTTCCTTTTCACTTTTTGCAAGCACCCATCTTCACCTTTGTTTCTCTGTTTCTTAGGGTCCATTATTTCACAGCAGGGAAAAGGAGAATCAGAAGGGTTACGTGATTTTCTTAAGGCTGCACAGTTAGTGACTAAGAACCTAAATGCATCTTTAGGGTTGAGCCTCCCTTTCTGCCACAGTTCAGTTCAGTTGCTCAGTCATGTCTGACTCTTTGCGACCCCATGGACTGCAGCAGGCCAGGCCTCCCTGTCCATCACCAACTCCTGGAGCTTGCTCAAACTCATGTCCATAGAATCGGTGATGCCGTCCAACCATCTCATCCTCTGTCGTCCCCTTCTCTCACCTTCAATCTTTCCCAGCATCAGGGTCTTTTCCAATGAGTCAGTTTTCCGCATCAGGTGGCCAAAGTATTGGAGTTTCAGCTTCAGCATCAGTCCTTCCAATGAATGTTTGGGACTAATTTCCTTTAGGATGGACTGGTTGGATCTCCTTACATGTCCATAGTTTCTCTCTTGTTCTGTCCTTGTGATGCTTCTTATAGATAGTAAGAAGCCTTCAGAAACAAAAGATAGGTTACAGGCAATCAGCTTGTATTTTTATTTCTGAACACGACAAGGACAGGGCCAGAGGGGGATGGGCCGTGAGCGCTGTGCTGAGGCTCCTCCTGCTGGGAGATGGGAAAGGAGCAGTCTTGGGCAGCCTGAGCGGGTCCTGGGAATGCTGCTTGTCTCAGAAACAGGGGTGAGAGTGAGGCTAGGTGTTTGATGCATAGAATTTTATTGGGGAAGGCAGTGGGAAACAGCAATTGTGACACACCCAAACCCACATTCTAGGCTCTGCTCCAAATGCGAGCCTGGGGGTGCTGAGCATGTGGCGACACGGACCCTTTCGGGCCTGAGTTACTTATACAGGAAGCATTTGTTGAGTATCAGTGTCAGTACCTGGAGAAGAAAATGGCACCACACTCCATCATTCTTGCCTGGAAAATGCCACGGACAGAGGAACCTGGCGCTCTGCAGTCCATGGGGTTGCGAAGAGTTGGACACGACTGAGTGACTAACACAACAATGTCAGTAATAATAAAGAATCTGCTCCAGGAAAGGCTGGTTGCAGCATGTGGATGCAATAGTTGTGGCTCCCGGGCTCTAGAGCACAGCCTCAATAGCTGTGGTGAGAGGAAAAGTTTAATTTTTGCTAAACCTTTGAGAGCAGGTCTTTATCTCATGGAATGTGGCCTTTAGGCTCCCTCAGGGGGGCAGGCTCTTATCTAATGTCCTGTGGCCTTCAGGCCTTTACAAGGAGCCCCTGGAGAAGCTGTTTTTCCTTCAGGGACTTTCCAGAAAGTCAATTTCCAGGAAATAGCTAACCGACAGAATGTAGACCGACCAGCCGTTTCGACCTGATAGCAAATGGACCAATCCCTGTAAAGGTTAAAGCCTGTGCACCAATCAAACTGTCCCCACCCTACCCTCACCTGTTTGTGGTTTTTGTGCTTAACAACTGCTCTGTAACGAATGTTCCAGGTTCGTTCCTCCTTGGAGGTGACTGAACCCTGGCGCACGGCTTAATAAATCCTCTTGCTGTTTGCATTGAATCCGAGTCACGGTGATCTTTGGAGTGACGGGTCCTAGGAAAAGACCACAAGGTCTAACAGTGGCACATAGGCTTAGTTGCTCCCCAGCATGTGAGATCTTCCTGGATCAGGGATCGAACCTGAATCTCCTGCATTGGCAGGAGGATTCTTTACCACTGAGCCACCAGGGAAGCACCCCGCCCCTTTCTGGATCTATATAGAACTGCATTGTATTTATAAGTCAAGTAAAATAATTAAAAAGTAAATAGACACTTTCCTGGCTCTTACCCATCTTACTAAGTCAGGCTTCCAGAGACTGAGAGCTCTCTCAGGCAGCCACCTACAGGAGTCCTGAGTCTCGCCCTTTCCCTGCTCTCTCACTGGTACTAGCACCTTTGCCAGGCAGCTGCTGTCTAGCAGGCATCCCTCTCTCTTAGATGGCTGCTGCTGAGTCAGGCCATGGTCCCAATGCCATCCTGCCTCTGCTTACTGACCAGGGGCAGACTCCTTTGCAGTGCTACACACACACCTGCAGAAGATCCTGAATGAGGCTGCTGGTGTCTGTAAAGCGAGGCACACACTCACACACATACATATATTTTCTCATGTCCAAGGAGTGGTGGCTGCATGGGTGCAGGAGGGCCCAGAAGAGCTATCCACGTTCAAAGTCAGGAGGGGTGGCAGTGAGGAGATACCCCTCGTCCAAGGTAAGGAGCAGCGGCTGCGCTTTGCTGGAGCAGATGTGAAGAGACACCCCATGTCCAAGGTAAGAGAAACCAAAGTAAGATGGTAGGTGTTGCAAGAGGGCATCAGAGGCAGACACACTGAAACCATAATCACTAAAAACTAGTCAATCTGGTCACACTAGGACCACAGCCTTGTCTTAATGAAACTAACCCATGCCCTGTGGGGCCACCCATCTTGTTCTGTCCTTGTGATGCTTCTTATAGATAGTAAGAAGCCTTCAGAAACAAAAGATAGGTTACAGGCAATCAGCTTGTATTTTTATTTCTGAACACGACAAGGACAGGGCCAGAGGGGGATGGGCCGTGAGCGCTGTGCTGAGGCTCCTCCTGCTGGGAGATGGGAAAGGAGCAGTCTTGGGCAGCCTGAGCGGGTCCTGGGAATGCTGCTTGTCTCAGAAACAGGGGTGAGAGTGAGGCTAGGTGTTTGATGCATAGAATTTTATTGGGGAAGGCAGTGGGAAACAGCAATTGTGACACACCCAAACCCACATTCTAGGCTCTGCTCCAAATGCGAGCCTGGGGGTGCTGAGCATGTGGCGACACGGACCCTTTCGGGCCTGAGTTACTTATACAGGAAGCATTTGTTGAGTATCAGTGTCAGTACCTGGAGAAGAAAATGGCACCACACTCCATCATTCTTGCCTGGAAAATGCCACGGACAGAGGAACCTGGCGCTCTGCAGTCCATGGGGTTGCGAAGAGTTGGACACGACTGAGTGACTAACACAACAATGTCAGTAATAATAAAGAATCTGCTCCAGGAAAGGCTGGTTGCAGCATGTGGATGCAATAGTTGTGGCTCCCGGGCTCTAGAGCACAGCCTCAATAGCTGTGGTGAGAGGAAAAGTTTAATTTTTGCTAAACCTTTGAGAGCAGGTCTTTATCTCATGGAATGTGGCCTTTAGGCTCCCTCAGGGGGGCAGGCTCTTATCTAATGTCCTGTGGCCTTCAGGCCTTTACAAGGAGCCCCTGGAGAAGCTGTTTTTCCTTCAGGGACTTTCCAGAAAGTCAATTTCCAGGAAATAGCTAACCGACAGAATGTAGACCGACCAGCCGTTTCGACCTGATAGCAAATGGACCAATCCCTGTAAAGGTTAAAGCCTGTGCACCAATCAAACTGTCCCCACCCTACCCTCACCTGTTTGTGGTTTTTGTGCTTAACAACTGCTCTGTAACGAATGTTCCAGGTTCGTTCCTCCTTGGAGGTGACTGAACCCTGGCGCACGGCTTAATAAATCCTCTTGCTGTTTGCATTGAATCCGAGTCACGGTGATCTTTGGAGTGACGGGTCCTAGGAAAAGACCACAAGGTCTAACAGTGGCACATAGGCTTAGTTGCTCCCCAGCATGTGAGATCTTCCTGGATCAGGGATCGAACCTGAATCTCCTGCATTGGCAGGAGGATTCTTTACCACTGAGCCACCAGGGAAGCACCCCGCCCCTTTCTGGATCTATATAGAACTGCATTGTATTTATAAGTCAAGTAAAATAATTAAAAAGTAAATAGACACTTTCCTGGCTCTTACCCATCTTACTAAGTCAGGCTTCCAGAGACTGAGAGCTCTCTCAGGCAGCCACCTACAGGAGTCCTGAGTCTCGCCCTTTCCCTGCTCTCTCACTGGTACTAGCACCTTTGCCAGGCAGCTGCTGTCTAGCAGGCATCCCTCTCTCTTAGATGGCTGCTGCTGAGTCAGGCCATGGTCCCAATGCCATCCTGCCTCTGCTTACTGACCAGGGGCAGACTCCTTTGCAGTGCTACACACACACCTGCAGAAGATCCTGAATGAGGCTGCTGGTGTCTGTAAAGCGAGGCACACACTCACACACATACATATATTTTCTCATGTCCAAGGAGTGGTGGCTGCATGGGTGCAGGAGGGCCCAGAAGAGCTATCCACGTTCAAAGTCAGGAGGGGTGGCAGTGAGGAGATACCCCTCGTCCAAGGTAAGGAGCAGCGGCTGCGCTTTGCTGGAGCAGATGTGAAGAGACACCCCATGTCCAAGGTAAGAGAAACCAAAGTAAGATGGTAGGTGTTGCAAGAGGGCATCAGAGGCAGACACACTGAAACCATAATCACTAAAAACTAGTCAATCTGGTCACACTAGGACCACAGCCTTGTCTTAATGAAACTAACCCATGCCCTGTGGGGCCACCCAAGATGGGCGGGTCATGGTGGAGAGGTCTGACAGAATGTGGTCCACTGGAGAAGGGAATGGAAAACCACGTCAGTAGTCTTGCCTTGAGAACCCCATTAACAGAATGAAAAGGCAAAATGATAGGATACTGAAAGAGGATCTCCTCAGGTCAGTAGGTGCCCAATATGCTACTGGAGACCAGTGGAGAAATAACGCCAGAAAGAATGAAGGGATGGAGCCAAAGCAAAAACAATACCCAGTTGTAGATGTAACTGGTGATAGAAGCAATGTCTGATGCTGTAAAGAGCAATATTGCATAGGAACCTGAAATGTTAGGTCCATGAATCAAGGCAAATTGGAAGTGGTCAAACAGGAGATGGCAGGAGTGAATGTTGACATTCTAGGAATCGTGAACTAAAATGGACTGGAATGGATGAATTTAACTCAGATGACCATTATATCTACTATTATGGGCAGGAATCCCTTAGAAGAAATGGAGTAGTCATCATGGTCAACCAAAGAGTCCAAAATGCAGTACTTGGATGCAATCTAAAAAACAACGGAATGCTCTCTGTTAGTGTCCAAGGCAAGCCATTCAGTATCACAGTAATCCAAGTCTATGCCCCAACCAGTAACGCTGAAGAAGCTGAAGTTGAACGGTTCTATGAAGACCTTTTAGACAAGACCTTTTAGAACTAACACCCAAAAAAGATGTCCTTTTCATTATAAGAGACTGGAATGCAAAAGTAGGAAGTCAAGAAACACCTGGAGTAACAGGAAAATTTGGCCTTGGAGTACAGAATGAAGCAGGGCAAAGGATAATAGAGTTTTGCCAAGAGAACTCACTGATCATAGCAAACACCCTCTTCCAACAACACAAAAGAAGACTCTACACATGGACATCAACAGATGGTCAACACTGAAATCAGATTGATTATATTCTTTGTATCCAAAGATGGAGAAGCTCTATACAGTCAGCAAAAACAAGACCAAGAGCTGACTGTGGCTCAGATCATGAGCTCCTTATTGCCAAATTCAGACTTAAATTGAAGAAAGTAAGGAAAACCACTAAACCATTCAGGTAGGACCTAAATCAAATCCCTTATGATTATACAGTGGAAGTGAGAAATAGATTTAAGAGACTAGATCTGATAGACAGAGTGCCTGATGAACTATGGAATGAGATTCGTGACATTGTACAGGAGACAGGGATCCAGACCATGGAAAAGAAATCCAGAAAAGCAAAATGGCTGTCTGGGGAGGCCTTACAAATAGCTGTGAAAAGAAGAGAAGCGAAAAGCACAGAGAAAAGGAAAGATATAAGCATCTGAATGTGGAGTCCTAAAGAATAGTAAGAAGAGATAAGAAAGATGTGTATAAGAGACAGGGGTTGCGAAGAGTTGGACACGACTGAGTGACTAACACAACAATGTCAGTAATAATAAAGAATCTGCTCCAGGAAAGGCTGGTTGCAGCATGTGGATGCAATAGTTGTGGCTCCCGGGCTCTAGAGCACAGCCTCAATAGCTGTGGTGAGAGGAAAAGTTTAATTTTTGCTAAACCTTTGAGAGCAGGTCTTTATCTCATGGAATGTGGCCTTTAGGCTCCCTCAGGGGGGCAGGCTCTTATCTAATGTCCTGTGGCCTTCAGGCCTTTACAAGGAGCCCCTGGAGAAGCTGTTTTTCCTTCAGGGACTTTCCAGAAAGTCAATTTCCAGGAAATAGCTAACCGACAGAATGTAGACCGACCAGCCGTTTCGACCTGATAGCAAATGGACCAATCCCTGTAAAGGTTAAAGCCTGTGCACCAATCAAACTGTCCCCACCCTACCCTCACCTGTTTGTGGTTTTTGTGCTTAACAACTGCTCTGTAACGAATGTTCCAGGTTCGTTCCTCCTTGGAGGTGACTGAACCCTGGCGCACGGCTTAATAAATCCTCTTGCTGTTTGCATTGAATCCGAGTCACGGTGATCTTTGGAGTGACGGGTCCTAGGAAAAGACCACAAGGTCTAACAGTGGCACATAGGCTTAGTTGCTCCCCAGCATGTGAGATCTTCCTGGATCAGGGATCGAACCTGAATCTCCTGCATTGGCAGGAGGATTCTTTACCACTGAGCCACCAGGGAAGCACCCCGCCCCTTTCTGGATCTATATAGAACTGCATTGTATTTATAAGTCAAGTAAAATAATTAAAAAGTAAATAGACACTTTCCTGGCTCTTACCCATCTTACTAAGTCAGGCTTCCAGAGACTGAGAGCTCTCTCAGGCAGCCACCTACAGGAGTCCTGAGTCTCGCCCTTTCCCTGCTCTCTCACTGGTACTAGCACCTTTGCCAGGCAGCTGCTGTCTAGCAGGCATCCCTCTCTCTTAGATGGCTGCTGCTGAGTCAGGCCATGGTCCCAATGCCATCCTGCCTCTGCTTACTGACCAGGGGCAGACTCCTTTGCAGTGCTACACACACACCTGCAGAAGATCCTGAATGAGGCTGCTGGTGTCTGTAAAGCGAGGCACACACTCACACACATACATATATTTTCTCATGTCCAAGGAGTGGTGGCTGCATGGGTGCAGGAGGGCCCAGAAGAGCTATCCACGTTCAAAGTCAGGAGGGGTGGCAGTGAGGAGATACCCCTCGTCCAAGGTAAGGAGCAGCGGCTGCGCTTTGCTGGAGCTTTTGAGTGACCTCTGAGGGTTGGTGATGGACAGGGAGCCCTGGTGTGCTGCAATTCATGGGGTCCCAAAGAGTCAGAGAAAACTGAGTCACTGAACTGAATATATATATAATTTAGCATAAATATATAAATCCCAATTTCTTCATTTTTTTCCATATCGAAAGAGAACCACTGTACTTGGCACATCACCCAGAAGAGGCAGCCCTTCTCACCTGGGCCATCAGTCAGACGTGATGGAAAGTGCTAAGACCTCAGCAAACTCAGCAAGTATTTACTGAGTGTCTATCCAGACCTATGCAGACCTTGGCCTCTTTAGGACAAACCTGAACTCTCTTTCTCCTAACAGACTGTTGAAAGTACAGGAGGATTCTTCAACATTTCCACACTCTTTTCTCAGAAAAGGTCCAACCCCAAAGGGGATTTTCTGTTCTTCTGTCATTATATCAAAAATTAACAATATTATTTTAGATAATACCACCTGGGAGTTAGGACCAACCTGGCAGCTTACAGAGATCAATCAGTTTCTCAGTTTTAGTTTTCTTTTACACCATGCAAAGGTAATTTAGTGAGCTTCTAATTGCAATCTATTTAATTACAATGCATATAGATGTAAAATCAAGTGCTAACACAGGTTGCAATTAGATCATCATGTCAAAAAACTGTTGTGTGTCCGTGATGGTGGAATTAGAGGATGGAGGAACCCTCAGAGATCATTTAGCTTGTTGTCCTGTTGCAGAACCTTCACAATGAATTTGCGCTATGCTTTGTGTATGTCTCCTGTGATTTTTACATCACAAAGAAGGAGAAGGGATTGACACAAATATTTATTCTTTAGCCAGAAGCCACCAGACCTAATCTGGGAAGATAACAAAGATGGTTTCACTTCATCTGCCCAGGAGCTCTAGGAGGGAGGTACACACTTTACTCTTACATGTAGTTGTCAATGCTCAGAGAAATGATTTTTTCCAAGGGGTCACAGTGCATAGGTGGGATAGGGATGAGCTGGTATGGATGGTCACTCTCACCACCCTAGAACGTCAGCTACTCTTTTTTTTATAGGGGGAGAACAGAAGATCCAAAAAGTGACTTGGCCAAGGCTCAGTGACAGGATGTGAGATGTGGAAGGAGGTTATGGAGCTCAACCTGCTTATTTTCTGAGTGATAAAATAAGGTTTGGAGAAGACCGGCTGAACTTAAGGCCCATTGGTTAAAACTATGAAGCCTGTATCCCTTTCCTCCTCCTTCCTGCCCTCTCCCTACCTCTTTCCTTGTTCCCTTTCCCCCTTCACTCCTCTTCCCTTCCCTCTCTCTCTCCTCTCCCTCTCCCACTTCTTCTCCCCTTTCCCCTATCTTTTTCCTTTCCTGCCTCTCCTTTTCTCACCCCACCAAGACTCCAATGTTCCAGCTCAAACAGCCTCCCCTCTGCTCTCCTGGACAGTCCCCGTGTTAGAAGTCACCTCTGTGTGATTAGTTATGCTGGCCTGACTGGTGCCTCTAAGGAAGTCAGGGTGGTAAGTGATGGAGAGCTGGCTTTCTCTCTCTGGAAGAACTCTTCCGCTCTTCTGGTGTCTAGGAACTTGTTTCCACGATCTCTCCTCTCGATGCAGAGCTGGAATGACTCTGTAAGCTGTAGATCCATCCACTCTAAGGAGGAACCTCAGGCGCCTGAGCAGAGTTACAAGATGTTTTGCAAAACTGAATGTAATTCCAGTCCCTTGTGAGTAGAAGTTTGTTTGTGAATAATACTTTGTTTGCTGGTGGTCCTCAAACTAGCTCACATGTGGATCTAGAGGGCCTGGAAATATTCAAGATACCTTGGCCCTGATCACAGAGATTCTGACTCAGGAGGTCTGGGTTGGGGCTGAGCATTCCCATTGCTCCTTGGTCTCTGGGTGAGGCTCAGGCAGTGAGACCAGATGCTGGCCGCCTCCCAGGAGCCCTGTTGCATTCATGCACTTCCCTAAAGCCAGCCGGGCCTCTGTGTGCTGGCGGGCTCACAAACCTGAACATTTGAACATGGCTGTGCTTTTTAAAAAAGAGTTTTTAGTTTTCAGCAAAATGTAATTTATGAAGAAAGTACTAAGGAGGTCTCTCAGTTTGTCCATCTGTTGCCAATTTATTTTTTTTTCCCTTGTAAACAATTTGTAGGTTCTACAATTTGTTATGATGTATAAATCTGATTTTACGATGAATGAAATCCCGTCTTCTGAAATATGACAATTGCACAACAGCATAACACTTGAACAATAACATCATTGTTCTACCCAGTGGATGCTACTGGTTTTTATCCCACTTTGAGTGTCTACAGCATTTCTGTTCTTTCTTGTAGACCCCCATGCTGTATACCAGGTTTGTCTGTAAACTCAGCTTCTTACTGATGGCCCCGGTCTCTCTGACCTTCCTTTTCCATAGAGTAAGGAAGACAAAAAGTCACAGGCAGGACTCTATTTACATGGACAGGTTCCCCTTTTCAGCGGCTGTTCACTGATGAGAAGGTGTGAGATAATCTTGGCAGCAAAACTAAGAAACATACCGTGAAAGAATGACTAACTGATCAGAAGAATCAAAGGCTGAAGGGAGGAAATCACCTTTTAAACTGCAGCTTCTCCTTGCTTTAATGTACAGGAGCACCACCAAACATTTACAGCGTAAAAACCGTGGAGGGGAAGGAGGCAGTGTGTTGTTTTCCCTACACCTCCAGAGATAATTGTCCGTGCTGACTTGTGATTTATTGCTTTCACTGAAAACTTAGAGAGGAGGAAGGTATTCAGGCAAACAGAAAAGGACTGTGAAGCTCGTACTTTTTGAATACTGGAATAGAATGAAACATCATAAAAAGGACTCGTGACAGCTTTCAGGATTAAATTCGATAAACAATTTGGTAAATCTTAGGATATTTACTTGTGGAACTTACCATAAAAGAGCGCACTTCTTTGAGGACTGAAAAGGTCTAATTTTCCTGCAGAAAATGACATGGTTCTTTGAACTGGGGAAGTGGAGAAACCTGTAGAAACTTGAGTTGGGCTGTGACCCCCCCCGGCTGTCTCGCACTCAAGCCCACCTAGAGGCTTTCTCTGCTGCTTGAATTACATCACTCCATTTCTAGTTGTGCTTATCTCACCCCAAAGGGAAAAACTTGGAAAATGAGTGCTTCACGCTTCTTCTTTTATAGTCTGCTATTTTGGGAGATATTCCAGGCTGTCTTTGAAACTTATTTTATTTAAATTGTTTTTTTCATGCAAATGTTTGCTCTCCACCTAATTTTGGTAATTTTTTTGCAATGCCCTTTCCCAGAAGAAGACCAAAAATATGGGCTGGTGTCACCATGTAAAAGCTTCGTACTCAAATGCCCTAATAGTCTTAATACAATTCTCTCATATCAGAGAACTATAGCTGCTACTCCTGTTGGAAAAAGTATTTACTCTGCTTCTGACAGATTCTTCCCTTATTGCCTTGATCCTAAGCCCTGCGATTATGGTTAAGTGTCCTGACTTTATGATACCTGAACGTAAATGGTTCTTAAACAACTAGGTAGTCTTTTGGCAGTTCATTATCTTTCTAATGATAGTTATATAAAAAGATTTTCAAATTTTAATGGCTATGACAAAATCCATTCCTCAAAACTGAATAATTAAAATTTTTTTCCTATGTCCATGATGCTTTTCTACTTGTTCTGTTTAATCAGAAGACATTCCCAAGAGTGAGATTATTTGCTTGAAGTGTGTCATTTTCTTTTTTAGCTCCTGAAACAGTTTGTCAGATATATTCCAACATGAAACTACAGTTTCACCATGATTGTGCTGGAATTTGGTGTTATTATTTAAGTTTTCTTGGCGATCTTAGTAGGAAGAAATGGTGCCTATTATTTTTACATTTTCATATCTTTCATAACCAGTATGGTGATACATTTTGTAATACATTTATGTGCCATTTGCATCTATCATTAAAAAATGACACTATATATTGGTAAATACTGGTTAAGTGAACATTAGTTTAATTTACCGAGTTTACTGGAAATAGTCTAGACATGGGTAGAATAGGTAGAGGGAGAGAGGAAGAAAAAGAAGGGGCCTGGGGAAGAAGGGAGAGCTCACGTTCTAACAATAGTTATTGGCAGTGCTTGACCTTGCTCAAATATGGTCAATCTTATAAAACCTGTCCTGAGTTAAAATTAGACTACCACGAGGGACAGTCCAAATACACCGGCTTCAGGAACCGAAACCTTCTGTTTAACTATTCTTTGCTTCTTTGTTATGAATGTGTTTAGTGATACCATATGTTCCTCTCCCTTTGAGATGGGCATTTTGCCATGTGTAGAGTGCTTTGCGACTATTAATTACTCTGTTTGAAACAAGTTATTATTACTGTCCTTCTCTTCTGTGTGATTTCTGTTCCCCAGGAGAGGTGGGTTTTCATCTTGTTTGTTTGCAAACAGGCTGCTTTTTAGTTTGAGACTTAGGTGCGGTGGCAGGACACGCAGTGATGGTGAGCTTCCGTGACAACTCGGCTTTCTGGGGTCTGAATAACTTGGAGGAGACACTCGTCACGGGTGGCACTCTCGGAAGACTGGAACCTGCCGCACGGCCTCTGCTCTGCTTGGGGACATTGAGCATCTCGTGTGTGCTTTCATTTTTACGGCCACTGCCCGTGAGGATCCACAGACTCAGAGATGAGCACTTTAGTTCTCTGCCCCTTGGCCTTTAAGTGCAGGGTCATCTCTATTTTTCTAGGGTCTGATACTGATGGATGATCTTAAGCTATTTCCCAGAGACAGATGGGAAACAAATTAGGAAAGTATCCTATTTTTTTCACCGTATGATTGTTTGTATGTGTGAATGACTGTGTATATCCATATGACAAGCACAAACACACATAATCACTCACACAGGCATCTAAATCTATGGAATCTGGGTATTGTAAGAGAGCTCAGAGATCATCTTTTTTTCAGGAAACAGTTTAAGAGGGTTAGGTGACTTCACGCAACCTGTTGGTAGCAGAGACAGCTCTGAAATAGAATTCTCAATTCCTAAATCACCCGTTCTTCTTCTTTCTTATATATGCCGTGTCACCTTCTGCCCCCAAAGGATACTCCTTTCCTGATAATTCTGTTTGAGAGGTATAGCGAAAAAGTAACAACTGTAGATGGTCATTCACTTAAAAATTATCACAGATTCTCCGAAATTAGCAATTAAGTTTGCAGAGGAACTGGGAGAAATTCTTTTATGTCGGAAGATCCTCTTAGAGATCTTCAATTAATTATTTCTACCACTACCTCTAGGTGGCACTGTTTCCTCGTTAACACGTGAGCAAGCTCACACCATACTTTTCCTTATACTCTCTGGTAGTGTAACAACTGTAGATGGTCATTCACTTAAAAATTATCACAGATTCTCCGAAATTAGCAATTAAGTTTGCAGAGGAACTGGGAGAAATTCTTTTATGTCGGAAGATCCTCTTAGAGATCTTCAATTAATTATTTCTACCACTACCTCTAGGTGGCACTGTTTCCTCGTTAACACGTGAGCAAGCTCACACCATACTTTTCTTATACTCTCTGGTAGCTCGGAGAAGGCAATGGCACCCCACTCCAGTACTCTTGCCTGGAAACTCCCATGGACAGAGGAACCTGGTGGGCTACAGTCCATGGGGTCGCTAAGAGTCGGACACGACTGAGCGACTTCACTTAAACTTTCACGCATTGGAGAAGGAAATGGCAACCCACTCCTGTGTTCTTGCCTGGAGAATCCCAGGGACGTCAGAGCCTGGTGGGCTGCTGTCTATGGGGTCACGTTGAAGCGATTTAGCAGCAGCAGCACAACGGTGGGAAAGATTGAAGGCAGGAAAGGGGAGGACAGAGGATGAGATGGCTGGATGGCATCACTGACTAGATGGACATGAGTTTGAGCAAGCTCCGGGAATTAGAGACGGACAGGGAAGCCTGGCGGGCTGCAGTCCATGTGGTCGCAAAGAGTCCCACCCTGGGGAGCGACTGAACTGAACCAAGAATGGTGGAGGTGAGGCTGAAGATTGTACTTAAATCTTCAATGCAAGGTAGAGGAATAACTAAAAGTGTCTGCAGCCCGCAAAGTCAGTCTACCCTGGTTTTCTTTCAGTTGCTGCAACTGGACAAAGGGCTTTAGAACCTGGGAGGTGCTAAATTAGGGAAACTGAGGTGGTAGAAGGTGTCCGTCTTGGGAGTGTATGGGGAGACATGCTTAAGTTGGAGGGATCCAGAGAAATCACGTTTGAAGTGTGGGGCATATGGGAATTAAAAGGCAGTAGAGCAAATTCATTTCAAGTCCTAAACATGAAAGAGTTAAAGAAAGGGCAAGAAGAAGATAGGAGGCTACATGAAAGCTTCTTGCAAGAAAGACAAGAAATGGCTGGGACCCAATAAACGTGGCTGTGAAGATGAGGAAGAAGGGAGTGTCTTGGGGATGGAGAAGAAAGCTGGGATTTGGGGAGAATCTGGTTATGCAGAGAAAATGGATGTGAAGAACTAACCTGGGCTTCTAGTTTTGAGTCTTTGTGTAAATTGAGAGGAGATGGAGAGTAAGTAGAGACAAATGTCCCTTGGCAGTGGGAGATTTTTTGGGGAAAAATCTCTTTGGAAGAGTTGTTAACAGTGCATCCCAGAGGAGAACTTAGGGGACCTGGTCCAGGAGGAAAGTACTAACTATTGGTGTGATTTTTAGTAAGACAGAAAGGAGAATGGTGAATAAGGATAAATGGTTCTTCAGTTTTATCACTGCACATTTAAAGCCTACCCTCTACTTGCCAACATTACCTATAAAGTGATGCATAGTTACTTCTTGAAGTTGCAGTTCTTGATATGTGTTTACACATAACACAGAAGGAAAATACTGTATGAGTTAAGCTCCTTGTTGCTCTTTTCCCATCAGGAGATGATTCTCCTTACCAGAAGGGAATTTCAGTAAACATCCTTCACTGGGGGATGCTTGCCTACCTATGCTCACAGCAAGGGCTCAGAGGCGAGAGGCAGGGAGCTACAGTATCCCCAGCATGGCCGTCGCCTAGCGCAGTGATGAGCAAACAAAGCCTCCGGCAGGAATCAGTGGCGCTGCTGTATGCTGAGCAGATATAAGCAAAGACCAAGGTTTCGTTACAAAGTTTTTGCAACAATAAGGAGTTTCCCTGGGGAAACTGAACTTTTCAGAGAGTATGGCACAGCACTTTTCCTTAGGTGAAGGGCATGCCTGGCAATAGTTCCACAGGGAGGAGGGGCTGAGCACTGTACCTAGAATTACAACTGAATTCTTTCGTGCATATATATTATGGAGAGTTTCAATCCTCCGTAAAAATAGACTGATATACTCTTAACGTCCACAATGATCAGCTCATGGCCAATTTTGCTTCTGTTGCCTTCTCTTTGCTCTCATATCATTATTATTTTACATTATATTTGTTTAGTTTTGGCCGTGCTGGGTCTTCGCTGCTGTGCAGGCCTTTCTCTAGTCATGGCGAGCAGGAGCTGCTCTCTAGCTGGCGATGTGCGGGCTTCTTCTCGTGGTGGCGTCTCTCGTTGCAGAGCGGGGGCCCTAGGCTGTGCAGGTTCAGTAGCTGTGGCACATGGGTTGGTAGTTGCGGCTCCCCGGCTCTAGAAGCACAGGCTCAGTAATTGCGGTCCATGGGCTTATTGCTCCTCAGCATGTAGGATCTTTCCAGATCAGGGATCAAACACACATCTCTTCTTTACCACTGAGCCACCAGGGAAGGCCTCTTGTATTATTTTTGAAGCATAACCCAGACAGTGCGTTAATTTTTCTTTAAACATTTTAATATACATGTATCAAATATATAATCAGTATTCAAACTTCTGTCTCATAATTGCTATATTTTTTTGTTTAAACCAGAATCTAAATAAGGTGTACCATTGTGACTGGCATACGTATCTATCAATCCTTTAAAATTTACAGGAACACTTCTTTTGTTTATTCCTTGCAACTGATTTGTGGGAGACAAATATATTCTTAAATATAAGTTGTTCGAATGTAAGAATCTTGGTGGCAGAGCCTGGCTGCACATTCATGAATCCTGCTTCCTTTTCCTTCTAAGCATACAGCTAAACTAGTTTTCCTGCCCTTTTTCTGCAGTTAAATGTGACCAGATGACTTGAGTTTGGGTCAAGGGAACGTGGGTGTCAGGGTAGGTGCCACTACCTCTCAGCTCATAAAGACTTCCCATTGCCCTCTCCATGTTCTCTTCCCTAGTAAAGTGGAAGCCACACATTAGTGATGCTGGAGCCACAAGATGCAAAGTCTGCTTCCCTGAATCAGCACTTGGAGGATAGTTCTTGGCTGTCTGGGAGTAACTTCTGTATTGTTATTGAGATTTTCGGTTTGTTTGTAACATCAGCTGGCATTTCCTCAACACAAATTTTTTTTTAAAGGAATCTCATTCTAGAATGGTGGTTCTCAACCCTGGCTGCATATTCCAAACACCATGGAAACTCAAAAAAGACTGATCTTGATCCAGGACAATTCACTCTGAATCACTGGGAGGGGTTCAGTTCATTTCAGTTCAGTTGCGCAGTCATGTCCAACTCTTTGCGACCCCATGAATTGCAGCACGCCAGGCCTCCCTGTCCATCACCTACTCCCGGAGTTCACTCAGACTCACGTCCATCGAGTCAGTGATGCCATCCAGCCATCTCATCCTCGGTCGTCCCCTTCTCCTCCTGCCCCCAACCCCTCCCAGCATCAGAATCTTTTCCAATGAGTCAGCTCTTCGCATGAGGTGGCCAAAGCACTGGAGTTTCAGCTTTAGCATCGTTCCTTCCAAAAAAATCCCAGGGCTGATCTCCTTCAGAATGGACTGGTTGGATGTGAGGGGTACAGGGCATTTAAACAGAGCACAGCATGTAATGCTAGTGCTTGGGCTTGAGAACTACTGTTACCAGTTGTGGGGTCAGTAATTCTTAGCGACTCCTTTTCTCATCTTCCTAAAAAAATGAGCTGAAAAATACCTCTAGACAGCTTCTGGCAAATCAGGTTTGAAGAGGAAGAATATGTAGAAGACAGACCCATAGCATCATTAAAAGCACAAATAAATATATCATGAAATGTTAGACTTGGCAGGATGCAAGCCCCGATCTAGTCCAATGATTTTCAAAGTATGGTCCATGGACCACTTGATGTCCATAGGACCCTTCAGGTAATCTTCAAGATCAAAACTATTTCCCCTAGAATACTACACATGATTTGCCTTTTTCATCATGTTGACATTTATGTCAAAGGCACAAAGGTAATGGTGGGTGAAACGGTTGATACCTTAGCATGGGTCAAGCAGTGACGCTAAGCTGTGCTCTTCACCACTGCAAAATCACAGTTAAAAAATGGTTTTTTAAAAAAGCTAGTTTTGCTTAAGAATGTTCTTGATAAAACAGAAATTAATTTTGTTAACTATTGACCCCCAAGTACATAACTTTGTATTCTTCAGTATGACAAAGCCGGAAGCATGCATAAAGCGTTTCTGCTGCATATGGAAGTATGATGACTGCCTTTCAGAAAAGCTCTTGGGTGATAGTTGAGTTGCAAGCCTAACTTGTCTCTTTTTCATGGTATACTATTTTTATTCGGAAGAACAGACTATGCTTGTTCGGACCTGGGCAGATGGTGGGCATTTTCTTGAAGTGAAAAAACCTGCTATCTCAAGAAAAACATCTGAAAGTATTTGTTGGTGATGGAAATTTTAGCTTTTAAGCAAAAAATTAGAATTTTGAAAAACACATATCTACTACATATTTAATACCTTCCCAGTACTTAAATATTTTCCTATGAGATGGATGGTAATTTTAATGACTCTGACTTTTAAATGTTATACAAAGTAATGTGTCTGTATTTGTAAGATCTGAAATAATGTACTAAACCACATGACCAGTGCAGGCTTTCAGAAAATCATGTATCAGTAAAGATAACATTGAAAGTACAAGATGGACCCATGGGTGTAACAGAATATAAGAAGTTTTTGATAGCCTTCCATTTGCAACTGATTTTTAAGAGACTGTAACTGATGAAGTTCAGTATTGAATCCTGCATGACTAATGACAATTATCTGGAAAGGCTATTAAAATACCCCTCCTTTTTTCCTACTATATATTTGTGTCAGGCTGGATCTACTTCACATATTGGGTTGACCTAAAAGCTTGTTCAAGTTTTTCTGAACAACTCACAGAAAAACTTCAACAAACTTTTTGACCAACCTAATACTTCAACATAAACCACATATCATAATAGTCTGAATGCAGAATCATATTTGAGAATCTAGTTATCTCTTCTCAAGCCAGATATTGAATAGATTTATAAAATTATAAAACAGTCCTATTCTCATTTTTTTTGTTGTTTTGGAAAATAGTTATTTTTCAAAAAAATTTTTTTTTGTAGGTTAACATATAATGGATTTACTATTATTAATTTAGAACACTTTTAAAATTTAATTTCTAATATATTAAATATTGATGGATGTAGTCTACCTAAATGAAAGATTTGGGGGACCTGCAACAATTTTTGTAAGTAAAAAGGGATTGTGAGACTAAGGTCTGAGGACCACTGCTCTAGCCCATTACCTTATTGTACTAATGGGAAAACAGAAGCAAGAACTAGATAAAAGATGGTGCATTATACATCAGTAGAATAAGTTGTCAAAATATAGCTGGCAAAGAATGCACCCGCAATGGAGACCTAGGTTCAATCCCTGGGTTGGGAAGATCCCCTGGAGAAGGGAATGGCTACCCACTCCAGTATTCTGGCCTGGAGAACTCCATGGACTGTGTATATATATATATATAGTCGAAAAGAATCGGACAGAACTGAGCAACTTTCACTTTTGCTCCTTTTGCAGAAGAAACTGCTTTCAGATAGAAAGCGCACACACAAACAATTCTTTGGTAGAAGTGTTTTGGTTGAGTATTTTTATGACTTGGCAGTCCAGTTGTCATCACTGGAGATTCTAAGCTTGAATAATGTATGACATGGTGCAACTTACCAGAGACAGATAATTTACTTTATTATTCTAAATTTTAAAACCTTCAGTGTGCATCTCAGTCCCTTGTCTTTTTTGGAAAACTACAAAAGAAAATAGTAGCAGCAAAGAAGGAGCAGCAGCCATAGAGAATGGCTTACTGGCGGCAGTCAGAGCTGGTTAGTGGCTGCCGTGGGGCCAGAAGTCCGAGGTTGCAGCGTCAGCTCAGGTGACTATAAACGAGTCCATCAGCAGCCGTGGACTGTTGAGACACATGTGACTGAGGAGCGCAGGGTGCTTTCGAACACGGTTCCTGCAGGCCATGTCCCTGTCAGAGACTCAGGAAGGCTCAGAGGATCAAAAATGTCCAAGGACCAGGGGTAGTGAACTTGAAGTCGCATAGAATTGTCAGGGGCTACTGAGGGCTTCCCTGGTGGCCCAGATGGTAAAGAATCTGTCTGCAATGCAGGAGACCCGTGTTCGATTCCTGGGTCAGGAAGATCTCCTGGAGAAGGGAATGGCAACCTACTTCAGTCTTCTTGTCTGGAGAATTCCATGGACAGAGGAGCCTGACAGGCTACAGCCCACGGGTTCGCAAAGAGTCGGACATGACTGAATGACTTTCACATCCCTGAGGGTTAGAAACAGCAGGGTTCTGGGTTTGAGGAGGTAGTGGGAAGAGAATGATTCAGACCTGGAGTAATGAGTAGCTTTAAATGCCAGAGATCAAGCTCTCATAACATAGATCTGGGCGAAGGGAACCCTATTATTAGAAGCCCCCAAGTTAGCCTGCTGTAGCCATGGAGGGCCCCCACACAGGACCCAAGTCTGCAGGGCCCAGGGAACTTCGACTCACTCGGCCCAGGCTGCTCACTCGTTTGCCACTATCTGGGCTCAGGAAGGAGACTCAAGGCTCCCGGACTTCACTGCACAAACAACCTCATCCTGTTTCCAGGCTGTCTGTCCTCCTGTGGGTGGGCCAGCCCCCAGTGTGTGACCCTAAGTCTGAGGGGAGCTGGGAGTCATCTGTCTGAAGGGCAGGTGGATGGAGCGTGGATGTGCGGTCTGTGGTGTCCATGCTCAAACACGTGAGGTTCCTTGTGGTGCCGCTGGGGGCTGGAGTCCTGGGTGGCTATCCTCAGATGACTTTATTCCTGCTGAGTTTAAGTCGGACCTTCTCTAGTTCATCACCTCATTGTTGTCAGGGTAGACAGACAGAACCTATTTTTTAACAGTGGGCTCTGTTTGTACTTTTATCTGAGAATTCATAAATGTTGGGGCCATTTTTCTTCAAAACTGTGTTTGCAGACGTGCTGGTGGACCTTCAGTACTGGCACGTTCCTGGTGAGCCATGGGCTCTATCTTTGATCAGTGAGTTCTTAGCAAAATAAACATGTTTATATCTAGGCATTATATCAGAGAATTGTCCAAGTCATTAAAGTTATCATGGGTTCACTAAGCCTCTCCCTGAGTGGCAGTCAGCTGGGTCAGTGCCCGTGTTCTGAGCTGGCAGACACATGGTGGTCATCCTTGGGGGAATATCCAGAGTGTGTGTTTGTGTTGTTGCTAGAATCCTCACACACGTCAGTCCGGAGAGACAGTTGCCCCAGGACGGGGTCACCATGGTATCTGCAGCTGGTGGGGAAGCTCAGTCTGCTAATTCAGAGACTATTGGACCCGGAGGAGTGATGCTCAGAACCAGAGCTCCTCAATCATGACACTGTCTGGGTGCACGCCATACACTGGAGGAATGCCTGTTGACTCACCATCCTCACGGCAGATGGCTCAATTAACAATCCGAACTGTGGCTACTGTGGGGAGTTAAAGATAGGACGTTTGAAATCTTTGCAAGTCAGTCACAAACATAGTTGCCACTGTGGAGAGCTCCCTCCATGCCACTAAGCACTTCATTGTCATTGTTGACTTGTTTTAATTTAAATTTGCATAACACGACTCTAAGCCCTCACTGATCTAAGCTTTGAACTATTTCATTAATATTAATAGCCTTGTATGGTAAGCACAATGTTAATTTCATTGTACAGTTGAGGAAACTGAGGCATAGAGCCATTAGGTAAAGGACTCAAGGTTGTAAACTAGTATGTGGAGGATTGGGGGCGTGCCCTGGGGCAGCCTGCCTCTGGGGTCCAGTTCTATTAATCGTATATTTGACTCAGTGCAGGCACATACTGTTATCATCCTATGTCATGGAGAACATGAAGCTGAGTTCTCCAGTTTCTCCAGCTTCCCTGGAGAGGTTGCAGAGCCGGTGAGAGGTACTGGGGCTTGAGCCCTGTCTACTAAATTGGCTCGACTCTAAAGCCCCCCCACCCCTTTTCTGAGCATTCTGGATCTGTGGATCCAGGAGTTTGTCACTTACTGAACAACCGAGCATTGTTGATGTCAAGCCATTGTGTTATTTCCATTCTCCCTAACTAGTGTAGGATAGAGGTCTGCAGATGGTCTGGAGGTGGCCCTGTGATGGCTTTGCAAAAACCTGGAGACCTGCAGGGAGGAAGGAGGCGCCTGCAGGGAATCGCTGGCCTTGCTGTTCTATGACTTGGAGACCTTGGTGACTGAGTGCTCAGTTGACCCTTGTACAGTAGCGGCGCTGTGCTAAAGAAGCTGCCTGACAATGCAGGAAACATGGGTTCAGTCCCTGAGCTGGGAAGATCCCCTGCAGGAGGACACGACTACCCACCCCAGTATTCTTGCCGGGGAAATCCCAGGGACAGAGGAGCCTGACGGGCTCCAGTCGGCCGTGCCAGCACGCACACACGGTGGAAGGGCCCTGGTTTTGGAGGCTGGCAGACGCGGGCTTGCGTTCCACCTCCTTGGTTACCTCGCCTGCCTGTAGTCTCACTGTTCCCTCAGGCGGTGGGGGTGGTGAAACTGGCTGCGGGGGTGGAGGGGAGGGCAGGGCAGGGAACTGGCAGCCCAGGGCTGTGCTGGTTTCCTTCCCCTTCTTCATTCAGAGCCTCACAAGAGGCCAGAAAAAACCCAGAGAAAGCTCCCGATACTGGGAACCTGGCGAGCGGGGAGAGTGCCACGCCAGCTTACCCATCCCCCGGACTCCGGAAAGCGGAGACCTCCCTGGCCGGCAGCGTGGCCTGCTGAGCCCGCTGACGCAATGGCTCGGGCGGAAGGCCCAGCGCTGCCTGGCCCTTTGCCGGGGCTGCTTGAGCCAAAGAGGGCAGGAGCCAGGAGGCCTGGCTGGGGCCTGCTGCCGTCTTCTCTCTTCGGTCCAGGGTCTGCCTCCCTGGACCCAAAGGGATGCGTGGGGCATTTGCACAATAGAGGGACTCATGCCAGCTTTCTCCTTCTTATTCCATCCTGCTGGTTTTATTTTGTGGGGTGGGATCAAGCCGAGTGAGTGGTAAATGTGTTCCTGAGAAGCAATCAGAACTGGCAGTTTGCTCCCCGGGCCAGGACTGCACGGGGTCGGGGAGCTATGTGGAACCTTATGGATTTTGTCCCCTTGAGTGGAAAGTAAGGAGTCCGGGTCTAGAACTATTTCTAAAACGTTTCCTCCGCTCCCCTAGGCTGGCTTGGAAGGAATACAGGGAGCGGAGCATATCTCCGTATTGATTTGCATTTGCACACTTTCCTGCATCCATTATTTCACCTCATTAGGGCTTGGAAGGGGAAGCCGCGCAGAGTGTGGGAGCAGCATGCGCTTTCCTGAGCCCTGTGGAGAATTGTCCCGAACGGTAAATGAGACCGTTGCGAGGGCCGGCCAGGTGCCTGCAGGGGGCCCAGTGGAGCCTGGCCGGCTGCGAGGGCCCAGCTGTGCCCGCGTCACGTGGCCCAGCGAGGGCGCATCCTGGCCAGGCCGCTCCGTGATGGGCCATCCCCACTGGAGCTGCAGAGGCCCCACAAGGCCCGTGGATCCCACACAGGCCCCTTTCTTGGTTTTGTGTCCCTTGCCCGGTAAAACAAAGGGCTGAAATGAAGCAACTCCTTCCCTCCTTCCCTGATGGCCACCTTCTAAAAGGAGGAGGTGAACAGAGAACTCCTGTTTAGTTCTTAATGAGAATGAGAGTAGGAAAATCACAAGGTCAGGGCTGATCAAGAGGCGCGAGGAGTGGCGATGGGGTGAGGAGGGGACCTCTTCTGTGTCGCTTTCATGTACACCTCAGATTTATAGCCAAATAAGCCCTAATGTTCAGTTGTATTTTGTGTGAGAGTATTAAAACTATATATATATATATGTTTAATATATATGTGCATGTATAAGCATGTATCTATATGTATGTTTGTGTGTATATGTATGTATATATCTATATGCATTGTATATTATATATGTGCACATGTATGTATGTGTGCATAATACACATGTGTATATATGTATGATATGTGTGTATGTATGTCTTCTATATCTGCATGTTTATGTATGTGTGTGTACACATGTATATATGCATATATGTGTATATGTATGCAAATGTATGCATATAGTCAACCAAATTATTAAAAGGCAGATCTGGTAGCTCAGGCATCACTAGATCTCTGAATAGCCCTGCTTAGGAGTAACCTTAAATATTTGTGTGATTGTCACCCTTGATCTTTGATGTATATCTTATAGTTTGTTTCTGAGACTCTCTCTCTCATGGCATGAGAGACGTGCTAGTGGATCTGACTGTGTCTCTTACTGGTTGTGTGAACATGGAAGAACCACGACTCTCCTGGGTCTCGATTTCCTCCCCTTCTGAGTAGACTGTGCCACACTGACTGACCTAGTTACGAGGCTGAGGCCCCTGAAAACAGAACGACCAACAATACCTGCACTCATGCTTTTGTGGTGATGAAATGCTCTGTAAAAGCGGAGTGGCATCATTTGGGAATGATTAAAGCCATTTTTCCTTTGCCTGTGAAAAATTATCTTTATTAATTATCTCTTGAATAAGTAGTTTGGGCTAACTCAGGGCCTGCCATAAACAAAGCAACAGAAGACCAAAGTTTGGTCTTTGGAAATAAACAGAGTCCTCCATAAGCCTCCATAAGTGGTAGGAATTAAGCAAACTCAGGGCTTACTGAAGAAGGACTGTGACACAGAGAGGTGTTTGGTGGTGGTTCTTGCCTCCATCCAGAATGGGAAATGGGTGATGGAGACTTTGCTGCCCTGCCTGTGGTCTCAGAGAGAAAGCGGTCCAGGCTGGAGGAGTGTCAGGAAGCTCACAGAGAGCCAGTGGCCAGAGGAGAGGCCCAGCCAGCCCTGGGCCATGGCGTGAGCCTGGCGCTGGGTGGACAGCATCATCTCATTGACTGTGGTCTCCACTGAGCAGACACAAGAGCTGTCAAGACCGCTTTCACCCCACATCCTTGGAGAAAGATTTCTCATGGCTCTGTGTTTTATCATCTCTAAATTAAATGGTTCACAGTCCCATTTGCTTTCAGATAACTTGAAAAGAAATCATTAGGCCCCAGAACACACAGTACAGAAAAGTGGGGTGGATTAGAAAGTAAAATCAGGCATCAGGATGACAACAGTTTACCCTCATGGAAAGGAATATTCTGCCAACTGTTCCCATATACTTTTGTTTCAAACATCCCCTCATTACCATTTTAAAACATGTGCTTATTCAGCTGCTCTCCAATTCTGCAGCTTGGCAAAGTAAAGTTGGAGTATTAGCCCAGGTGGGAGCCTGCTGGGTCCTTGGCACCCCAGGGTGTAGGGGTAAGTGGAGGAGGGGAAGCGTGGGTTCTGTCACAGAGTCCGGAAGCTGTTAAGCCCAGGTCCACAGTGGCAAATGGGCACAGCAGAGGAGGGGTCGGGATGAGGGCAAACCAAAGGATCAGGCAGACTGTGGTTGCTGTTCCTAGGCCCCAGGATCACCCTGCCTTCAGCCTGGAGGGTGGCAGCTCAGCCTACGAGCAGGTTCCAGAAGACAATATAGGAGCAGAGTATACAGACCCAACCAAATGGACTGCGTCCCTGGCTTAGGCATGAGACAGGGCAGCAGGCTGTAGAAAGCAGGCAGAGGTGCCTGTGACCCTGTCAGCATAACACTGGCCTAACAGAGCTGGCTGAGGGACTTGGCCCTGTCTGCCTGGGCTGGAGGTCTGCTTGGCAGGCCAAGCAAAAGCCCAGCTGTCTTGCTGGGGTTTCTCATCCCAGTTCAAACCCCTCTTGGCTGGCCAACTATGTGGTGATTGGGTTGGGGATGGAGGCTGCCTGAATCTGAAGGATGGATACTTGAAGAGATGCCAGTACAGGACTTAGAGAAGATAGAGGCTGAACTCTGGGGAGGGATTATATGGTTCTCTTGGATGTTATTTGCATGGACTCAGTTTGCTACCAAATTACAAAACACAGGAAGTTCTCTCTTTTGAGATGACCATCTTTTATCCTTTTCATATTACCTTAGATGAAAATGGAATCCCAACTGGCTCCAAGGGCACCTCACCCATTCTCCCTACCTCACCCATGATCATTTTCATGGATTTGTTGGACAGGTGGCTGGAGTCAAAAGCAGTCAGCCAGCGTGTCGTATAGTGAAGGTAATGGGCTCAAACAGGACCTTTTGCCTTGGCCTCATGACCTCAGGCTTTCCTCAGTTGAGCTAAACTCTCCATTTGGTTGGAGGTGGTTTTGACAACTGCTGCCGCCTTGAGGAGGCAGAAGCACTGAGATGGTATCTCATGACCGGAGAAGGGAAGGCTCAGGAGGAGAGCTGGGCTCAGCGGCAGCATGAGCTGCCCATCAGCCTTGTGCAAATAGCAGGACTTCACTTGAAAGTAACACGGAATCTGAAGTCACAGGAGCTTTACCCTTGAATTTCCGAAAGGGAGAAGTCAGTCCTGCTTGACAGGGTTTTGGGGTTCTGAACAGCATCCTATCTTTTGAGAATGACAAATGTATCTGGCTCAGCGGATTGTGACAGACATTTTTCTTCAATCTTGTGATTCTTTGGACAGTAGTGCCCGAGTGTAAGACTTGCGCAGGCACTCAACAATGTGTGCAGTGAGGTCTCTGAAAGTGCTTAACACGACCTGTAAATAATAAATAATGGTGATCAGGATGATGATCGTAAGAACTGAAGTATGTTTCTTGGGCCTAAATGGGTACCTTATTTTGCTAAGGGTTCAGCTTCCTGTTGGTTTGCTAAGTTACTCTTTTATTATGTTTAAGGTACAAAGTTTAGTGATTTACTCCTCCTTGTAATTAGGCTGTGTGATTAGAGAAATCTTGTAGTGACTGTGTTCTTTCCCTTGAGTAACGTATGCTCACAGGGAGTCTGAATGTGACTGCTGCTTGCTGAGCAGAACATTTAGCATTGGTTCAGAACAGTTTTGCAAAGTGAGAATAAATTTAAATCTTCTCCAGAAATTACCATCAATAATGTCTGTATCAACGTGTGGCAAAATTTCAATGGCTGGTCTATCTACCTTGAAAGATGTTTGGGAAAATAGCTCTTCCAAATGCAGCTACTAAAATTAGGTCAGATGTCTCAAATTTTTGAAGTCTTGCTCCAGTAGAAGCTTCTAGAGAGTTAAATAGGCCTTCCCAGGTGGTTCAGTGTAGAGAATCCACCTGCAATGCAGGAGACGCAGAAGATGTGGGTTTGATCCCTGAGTTGGGAAGATCCCCCGGAAAAGGAAATGTCAATCTCTTCTAGTATTTTTGCTTGGAGAATCCCATAGACAGAGGAGTCCATAGGGTTTCAAAGAGTCAGACACGGCTGAGCAACAGCACAGAAAGCCAAATATGAGGCTAGTGTGATGTTACCATCTTGGCCTCACTGGTGGAGACTTCATTTTCAGAAGGGATATCTATTTTTTGTCTCTGCTGCTACAGATCATCTATAGCATTTCCTTCAGAGGTGGACTTATTAATGGAGGCTGATTTGGCATGGCAAAGGGGCATCCAGATTCAGTCAAGGCTCTGATGGAAAATGTCATTAACTTCCTATATCTGTTTCCTTTCCCCATGTGTGATGTATCATGGAAGAGTCTTAACCTACAAGCTATTGGCATAGATCAGCTTTCAGGAAGCCAGTTTTCTTAGTGATTATATTTAGCAACATTGATAGCCTGTAGTTTTAGTCTTAAAGAAGCACTATTGTATTATCTGGGTAGTTTGCTCCTAGGGTTAGAAAAGAGGGCACTTTACTGGGCATCAAGTGACATACCTGAGTTAGTGGAACTGAAGGTTCTTAATGAAGTTTTAATAGGAGGCGGCACCATGTTTGTTCATGAGAAAGATAAGAATACAATAGGGTGAACCCAAATGACAAGATAGTTTCCATTTTAATGTTCCCAGAGACATAGCACCAATATTTTTCATTTATGTTATTTATAGATCTTACTTTCCCTCGGTGTAGGTTCAGCATTCCCAAAAAAGTCCCTTATGTTAAAGGTGACATTGCTTTCTCTTTTGGAACATGCACTTGGCAAGGAATTCATTAGCCAGACAGGTGTTTATGTCACTGTCGAACTGCAATTGCTACTTTTTGGGTTTGTTTCTGCCTATGGGAATAACACAGCTATTAGAAGTTAATAAGAGGCAAATACCTTTCTATGACCTTTTCTAAGTTTAGGCATGCGAGAGAAACAGCAGCCATTACTCCAAAGGTTGCTTACTCTTATTGTTTTCTCTCTACAAGCTTAAAATGACGCGAGCCTGGAGGTAAATGGAGATGTGTATGCTTGGGGACTAGTTGGAAGAGTATAAAATCAATGCAGGAGGCAGTCGGGAGCATCTCATGAGAAGTAAAAATATCAGATAATGCATGAAAGAGTTGATTGTTTCTGTAAAATTATATATAGAGGATGAGAATGGACAAAAGAGAAAGGAGACTATATTAGTAAGAATGGAGAAGTTTACACTGGAAAAGTTTATGCACAAATAAAAATAATATGGATGGGGGCTGAAACAAAGATTGAAGAATACATTTGAGTGCTATCATTCAGCAGTATTGGTGTTGGTTATGCTAGTTTTGTAGGCCAAAAAAAAGAAAGAAAAGAAAGAAAATCAAGACTATCTCTAAGGGAAGACATTAGAGAAGAAAGTGGACATGCCAGCTTTCAGGAGTAAGATCAGAAGATAGTAAGCGAACAAGCTGTTACTAAATTCAAATGGTAGTTAACATTAGAGGGGAAACGTGAAAAATTAAAGCTGCTTAGTAAGTATTCAGAATGCTCATCCCAGAGGGGAGACTGGAATACAGCAAAGGTCAGTGAATTGGTTGGCTAGTTAGTGAGACACTTGGGACTACGGCTCATGCTTCTTAGTTTGTGTTTTATGCCAGAGTGCTTTGTCAATGCCTCATGGAAAATAAATGAGAGTGAAGGCTATCCTAGTATTTTAGGCACCTATGTTACAGGCTAAAATAGAAGTCAGGACTGCATATGCAGGCTGGATACCAATGGTCTCACTATGACACAGTGTCCAGGAATGGCTTCTTTTGAACCAAGTGTATAAGGTACAATATATGATGGAAAGGACATTTGAAAGAACTTCAATAGGAGGACTTAGGTGTTTGGGAGTTCCTCGAAGTACTCTAAATCTGAGGTGGAGCTCAGGGTTTGAAGGGTGTGGTTTGGGGGCTAATACTAAGGGTACTCAGTGCAGAATTTGAAAATGGTCCAGTGGGGGCTCTCATCCCCAACCCTAACCCGTCAAGGCTGGTCAGTATATTATAGTGTTAGGTCAGATGTATCTGTTGCCCTGGTTACTCTGACTGGAGATTTATAAATCAGCCTGGTGAACCTGAGGAGTCTCACTGCACCATCAAGTAATACCAGAGAAGACTCTGGGGCCTTCGTTAATTCCTTGAACTGGTCAGAAGCCAAGTCTGGTTATTTTGAGAGTTTGAGGGCTTCTCAGGGGGATATAGGGATGATGACAATAGTTAATAGGCAGTGATTCCAAGGATTGACCTTGACTCTTCAGGGATAACTTTGAACAATCGCTGTCTATGCTGAGTTACAAAGTATCTCCTCAGTTCAGTCACTCAGTCATGTCTGACTCTTTGCAACCCCACAGACTGCAGCATGCCAGGCTTCCCTGTCCATCACCAGCTCCTGGAGCTTATTCAAACTCATGTCCATCGGGTCATTGATGCCATCCAACCATCTCATCCTCTGTCGTCCCCTTCTCCTCCCACCTTCAATCTTTCCCAGCATCAGGGTCTTTTCAAATAAGTCAGTTCTTTGCATCAGGTGGCTGAAGAATGGAGTTTTAGCTTTAGCATCAGTCCTTCCAATGAACACCCAGGACTCACCTCCTTTAGGATGGACTGGCTGGATCTCCTTGCAGTCCAAGGAACTCTCAAGAGTCTTCTCCAACACCACAGTTCAAAAGCATCAATTCTTCAGCGCTTAGCTTTCTTTATAGTCCAACTCTCACACGCATACATGACTACTGGAAAAACCATAGCTTTGACTAGATGGACCTTTGTCAGCATCTCCTAGGGCCTCAAAGAAAACGTTCCCTGGGAGCTGTTGTTAAGGGGAGCTTCCAGTTCTCAACCAGTTCTCTTGACTGGACCCCTGTGCTTCATCTGAGACTAGCTTATAAGTGCACAGCTCAGCTATGTGTAAGCGGGAACATATAAGAGCTGGTTTCAGAGGGATTACTAATGAAATCATTTCAGTGATAGTATGGTGGTTGGTGGTTTAGTTGCTAAGTCGTGTCCAACTCTTACTACCCCATGGACTGTAGCCTGCCAGGCTCCTCTGTCCATGGGATTTTCCAGGCATGAATACTGGAGTGGATTGCCATTTCCTTCTCTAGGAGATTTTCCCAACCCAGGAATCGAAACTGAGTCTCCTGCATTGCAGGCAGATTTTTTTATGACTGAGCTATAAGGGAAGTGATAGTATAGCCAGTGGATAAGAACATTCAGACATGTCTTTGATACCTTAATTCCATGATCTTGGGCAAGTTGTTTAATTTGACTGAACCTCAGTTTCATCATCTATAAAATGGGCATAATAAAAATACCTGTGTCACTGGGCTTTAAGGATGATTGAATGAGATAATATATATGAGATACTTAGCCTTATGCCTTGCTTATGGGAAGCTTTCCTTCATGTCAGGTATTATTATTGTGACGTCTAGTGAGTGAAGAGTCTGGACTGTAGTTTGAAGACTGCTCTGGAAATCTTAGCCCTGGACTGCTATATTTCTTCAACTAGCAAGCAGCCTGGTCTCCCAGTATATAGTGGGAAAAACTTCCCTGAGCCTAAGGGAAACCCACTGACTCAAGTGTTCATGCATTTGGAAGGAAGCAGAATGTGGAAGTAAGAGGTGAGTTCAGCACTGCCTCCCATCATGCCTAGGAAAGTGGGGTCTGTGTATTTTGCAATTTTGCAAGGGTCTGAACCCTGGAGTTAACTGGTTCCCAACATTGAATTACCATGAGCTCCAAGCATGGAGATTTCTAGGTCTTGGCCCCAGTAGGAACAAAACTCTTTGGATATTTAAGGAAGGGGGAAATTTGGGAAATGGCTTACCTTCAGGAGCACAGAGGCGAGAGTCAGAGTCTGCATGAAGTACTTATGGTGGTGGAGACAGTGGGCTTCAGAGAGACTAGGAAGAAGAAGACCTGGCTTATCAGGAACTGAAGACCAAGGTCCTGACATTCTACGAGATGACAGGGAGTGAATTCCCACTACTTCTGGCCAGAGTCTCAGACGACAGGGAGGGTGAAGGGTGGTGTCAGGCCTGGTTGGTGGGGCAGGTGTACAGGCACTCAGGTGTCCTGCAGGATCCAGGGGGCTCTGAACACAGAGAGGGCACTCACTGGAGGTGCAAAGAGTAACAGCAGGGACCAGTAATGGTGACTTCCATTTGCCTGGTGCTTTGCAAAGTGCCTCATGTTGAAGAATAACAAATCTGATCATTTTACTAAAGGGCATGCATTTCTACAAAAGGAATTGTATGTATGTATTAAATGCTTTGTTAAGTGCTTAGGGACAGAAGATAAGGGCCTAAGAGTATGCTTTTTAAAAACAGGACAAAGAACTACACTATTTTACATCAATGGACAAAATTTAGGGGTGGTAGGAGAGAGGAAAGATGCCCTGGGACTGAGGGAGCAGGACCGAAACAAGACTTAAACCACATCAGGGAGCTGAATGTTATCTTGCTAAACAGGGCCCAGGGGACGCTGGACACTGTGGAATCACATATTTAATTTTAACTTGCTTTTCTTATGCTGTCATCTCCCTCCTTTTTCTCAACTTTCAGTAATGTCTGCAACTCACCTGACAGCCTTGGTGAGCGTCTATGAGTGTGTGTGCAAGGCAAGGAAAGGCCTTGGGTCTGGTGGCTGGGTTAACATGGAGAGGAACCCACAGCTGGAGTCTCTTCTCAGCCACCCTGTGCCAGTGTGGGTGCCAGTTAGGAGGAGGAGTCCCAACTTCTTAGGTATTTCATTTGTTCACCAAGTTAAGGTGGAGCAAGAAATTTTTTAAAACCCTAAAATAATAAAAATTTCTTTGACAGAATTCTGTGTCAGTTTCTCAGGGACCTCATAAGACAAAACCCAGGGGAGAGAGGCATTGAGTGATCATTGTCTATGGTTGGGACAGGCTAACACTTCGTGTCTCTGCTGTTGAGAGGTGCTTGTTCTGGTGAATAGTCTGTGGTGAATCAGTGTCTTCAGGGATCTTGCAACCCCTTGAGCATCTTCCTGCCAGAGATCACAATACCCAAATTCTAGCATCATGGGTAGAGTCCAGACACAAATTATTTTACATTCTGGAGTTCCCAGAGATTTAATCACAAGTGGCACCAGGTTCAGTACAACAGTTCCAGCTCTTTCTAGATTGCTTATTTCCTTGCAGGGGATGAAGGAGGTTGGCATTCCACACGATACTTCTTTATATCCTCCAGCACATTTTATCTAATACTCCTTGGGTTTTAAGTGCCACTGCCAAATATCAGCCTTTCCAAATTTCTGTGTAGTCAAACTAGGCCTCCTCTGCCTCCCATTTGCAGTCTATTCAGGATCCGTCCCTGTTTTCCACTTACATGAGATCTCTAGTGATTCACAAGCTCAGCTGCAACAAAAAATACTGAGAAATTCCAGTAAGTTCATGGATCCTTATGGACTTTTTCCCTAGTAAAAAAAAAAGTTTTTTAAGCTACTGTATAAATGAACATGCTTAAAAGTGTAAACTGCAGATAGTTTTAATATATAACTTCCTTTTAATCTTCCTTTTGTTTCTGTTGTTGTTTAATTGTGTCCAGCTGTTTGTGACCCCATAGACCCCATGGACTGCAGCATGCCAGGCTTCCCTGTCCATCACCATCTCTCAGAGCTTGCTCAAACTCACGTCCATTGAGTCAGTGATACCATCTAACCATCTCATCTTCTGACACCCCCTTCTCCTCCTGCCTTCAATCTTTCCGAGCACCAGGGTCTTTTCAAATGAGTCAGTTCTTCGCATCAGGTGGCCAAAGTATTGGAGTTTCAGCTTTAGCATCAGTTCTTCCAATGAACACCCAGGACTCATCTCCTTTAGGATGGACTGGTTGGATCTCCTTGCAGTCCAAGGGACTCTCAAGAGTCTTCTCCAACACCACAGTTCAAAAGCATCAATTCTTTGGCATTCAGCTTTCTTCACAGTCCAACTCCCACACTCATACATGACTACTGGAAAAACCATAGCCTTGACTAGATGAACCCTTGTTGGCAAAGCAATGTCTTTGCTTTTTAATATGCTGTCTAGGTTGGTCATAGATTTTCTTCCAAGGAGCAAGCATCTTTTAATTTCATGGATGCAATCACCATCTGCAGTGATTTTAGAGCCCAGAAAAATAAAGTCAGCCACTGTTTCCACTGTTTCCCCATCTATTTGCCATGAAGTGACCAGACCAGATGCCATGATCTTTGTTTTCTGAATGTTGAATTTTAAGCCAACTTTTTCCTTCTCCTTTTTCACTTCCATCAACAGACTCTTTAGTTCTTCGCTTTCTTCCTTAAGGATGATGTCATCTGCTTACCTGAAGTTATTAATATTTCTCCCTGTAATCTTGATTCCAGCTTTTCACCCAGCCCAGCATTTCTCATGATATACTCTGAATATAAGTTAAATAAGCAGGGTGACAATATACAGCCTTGACGTACTCCTTTTCCTATTTGGAGCCAGTCTGTTGTTCTATGTCCAGTTCTAACTGTTCCTTCCTGACCTGCATACAGATTTCTCAAGAGACAAGTCAGGTGGTCTGTATTTCTATCCTTTTAAGAATTTTCCACAGTTTGTTGTGATCCACACAGTCAAAGGCTTTGCCATAGTCAATAAAGCAGAAGTAGTTGTTTTATTGGAACTCTTTTGCTTTTTTGATGATCCATCGAATGTTGGCAATTTGATCTCTGGTTACTCTGCCTTTTCTAAATCCAGCTTGAACACTTGGAAGTTCACAGTTCACGTACTGTTGAAGCCTGGCTTGGAGATTTTGGGTGTTACTTTACTAGTGTGTGAGATTAGTAAAATTGTGAGGTAGTTTGAACATTCTTTGGCATTGCCTTTCTTTGGGACTAGAATGAAAATTGACCTTTTCCAGTCCTGTGGCCACTGCTGAGTTTTCCAAATTTGCTGGTACTTTCACAGCATCATCTTTTAGGATTTGAAATGGTTCAACTGGAATTCCATCATCTCCACTAGCTTTGTTAGTACTGATACTTCCTAAGGCCCACTTGACTTCATATTCCAGAATGTCTGGCTCTAGGTGAGTGATCACACCATCTTGATTATCTGGATCTTGAACATCTTTTCTGTATAGTTCTTCTGTGTATTCTTTCAACCTTTCCTCACTTCCCTGGTGGCTCAGACAGTAAAGCATCTGTCTACAATGCGGGAGACCCAGATTCGATCCCTGGGTTGGGAAGATCCCCTGGAGAAGGAAATGGCAATCCACTCCAGGACTATTGCCTGGAAAAGCCCATGGACAAAGGAGCCCGGTAGGCTACAGCCCATGGGGTTGCAAAGAGTCAGACACGACTGAGCGACTTCACTTCTGACTTCTGTTAAGTCCATACCATTTCTGTCCTTTACTGTGCCTGTCTTTGCTTGAAATGTTCTCTTGGTATCTCTAATTTTCTTGATGAGATCTCTAGTCTTTCCCATTCTATTGTTTTCCTCTATTTCTTTGCACTGATCCCCGAGGAAGGCTTTCTTATCTCTCCTTGCTGTTCTTTGGAACTCTGCATTCACAGGGGTATATCTTTTCTTTTGTCCTTTGCCTTTCACTTCTCTTTCTTTTACAACTATTTGTAAGGCCTCCTCAGATCACCGTTTTGCCTTTTGCATTTCTTTTTCTTGGGGATGGTCTTGATCATTGCCTCCTGTACGTGTCACAAACGTCTATCCATAGATCTGTAAGCACTCTGTCTATCAGATCTAATCCCTTGAATCTATTTTTCACTTCCACTGAATAATGGTAAGGGATTTGATTCAGGTCATATACTATATTTGACCTATATTTGGGTTAATATACTATATTTGTTTTTCTCTTTCTGATTTACTTCACTCCATTTAATAAGCTCTAGGTTCATCTACCTCACTAAAACTGACTCAAATATTCTTTTTATGGCTTTGTAATAGTCCATGTTGGAGGCCTGGTGTGCTGCTGTCCATTTGGTCGCAAAGAGTCGGACATGACTGAGCGACTCAACTGAACTGAACTGAATATTCCATGGTATGTATGTACCATATATTCTTTATTCATTGATCTGTCAATGGACATCTAGGTTGCTTCTATGTCCGGAGTGTTATAAATAGTACTGCTATGAACAGTGAAGTACATGTGTCTTTTTCAACTATGGTTTTCTCAGGATATATGCCCAGTAGTGGGGTTGCTGGATCATATAGGAGACTTATTCCTAGTTTGTTTTTTAAGGAATCTCGTACTGTTCTGCATAGTGGCTGCATCCATTTACATTCCCACCAACAGTATGGGAGGGTTTCCTTTTCTCCACACCCTCTCTCCAGTGTTTACTGTTTGTAGATTTTTTTGATGATGGTCATTCTGACTAGTGGGAGGTGATCCTTCATTGTAGTTTTGATTTGCATTTCTCTAGCGGTTTATTTATTTTTAAAATATAAAAATTTCCTAGTATATTGTTTCACAGAAACAAATGTTAGATTTTCTTAAATACACAAAATGTAGGCCCTGGTGACATGTTCCCTTGGCCACAGCTCTTTAGTGAATGGGATGAGTGAAGCCAGGGCAGAGCCAGAGCAGGGTTTTCTGAGCAAGGCCCAGCACAGCACCCGTGTCTACTTGCACAAAGTGTTAAGGGCTGTGCTGTGTCAGAAATAGTTAGGCAGTGATACCTGAGAGACTCAGTAAGATATGGGGATAGAGCTATCAATCCTGTAATGTGGCTAGATTTCAATCTATTAGGATCCCTGGTCCTGATGGATCTTGAGTTTCCTTTCACTATGAAACTGAAAAAAAAAAAAAAAAAGAATCTGTAAGTAATGTGGTCACACTTTCATGTTCTGGAATAACTCCCAAGATGGTCCTCAAAGAGAAAAGATATTCTAAATACATTTTATTCATCCATTTTTATAAAGTATTACATGATCCTAGTATAAAATTCAAAGTATACAAAAACTATTCAGTGAAAAATGTCTTTCTTATAAACTTAGCCCAGCAATCCAGTTATTTCCAAAAGCAACCATTGTTACGAGTTTTGTGCATATCTTTACAGAGGCAGTTTTATGAATTTACCACATTATATATATGTATTTTATTTTTCCCCACTTAATATAATTTGGAGATTCCATACTCTATTGGTACATTTAGAGTTGCCATAGAAAAATGAGATATTTTGCCATCGGTTCTCTGTTTTCCCAGTAGTTTAATAATTGTAGTTAAAGATTAAAAAAGAGGATTTTCTAGTTTTCCTGGAAATCTATAAAACTTTTGTATTTTCTCCAAGCACTATTTTCTGAAGATTTAATGTAAAATTTGAGTGTTAGCAATTCAAGAGCACTTCATCTGTAACCATATTTAGATTCAACTTCTAGTTGTGGTTTTCACGAAGTAGATGAAATGCATAGACAATCAAAGATAAAAACCAGGTAGATTATTCCACTGAGACTTGCGATGGAAGATATTCCATCAGAATTCACTCTCTTTGATGATGAGAGTTATCTGAGGTTTTTCATAAATCAACAATTTGCCAGGCTTCTCCTGGCTTAGGAAGTCTCATTCAGTGGGTCTGGAGTGGGAGCTGGAGATTTGTAGCTATAACAAGTATATTTAAACTTATTGCATTAGTTATGCATTACCCCCGGTTCCCTCACAACTGACTGGCTTAAAGCAATCATCCTCAGGTATTAGCTCTTATGGATTGTGTGGTTCAGTTGCTCATTCTGGATACAGTGTAGGTGGCCAGTCTCTTCTTCATTTGTGTGTGAGGACTCAGATGGAAGACTCATGTTGGACCAGGAAGTGTCTGAAGCTGTGTTCACTCACAGGTAGTTGATGCTGGTTGTCAGCTGAACATCTAGGTGGGACTGTCAGCCAGAACACACACACATGACCTCTTGTGTGGCCTGGACTTTGTTACAATAAAGTTTGTGTGTCTCAAGGACAATTATCTCAGAGAAGAGGAAGGAAAGACAGTAGAAGCTGTATTCTTGATATGTTCTAGCCTCAGAAATTTAGATAGTATTACTTTGACCAAATCCATGTCCCCACTGATTGAGGCAGTGACCTCCTCCCTTCTCTCTTCCCTCAATTCAAGGGAGTAAAACATAGATCCCACCTCCTAGCGAGGGGAGATCTGTCACTTTGTAAGAAGAGTCTGTGGGGTAGGATAAACATATAGATGTGGCCATCTGCTCTGTTCAGGCCATGCGATGGCCACAATTCGTATTCCTCCATGTGCAGAGTATGCTCATCTCTTCCCCGGAGACAGTAATCCTCCCCACCCCACCCCTGCAAGCCTCATCCCATCATAGCCTCTGGCTCAGGATTAAGGGCTAGAGATTGTCTGTCCCCATGAGCCTCATGTTATCTGGCATCATGGGATCACCTGCACTGGGTCAGGCTGACGCACATGCTGGAAGAAATACCACAAATTGGGCAGCGTGTGACTTCTAAGGGCAGGTTGTAAAAGCCATCGCAGCTTCTGCTTGGCCTCTTGCTGCTTCCTCTGGAGGAAGCAAGCTTCCATGCTGTGAGGTCACTCAACAGCCATGGGGCGAGACCACGTGGACAGGAACTGAGGCTTTCTAACAGGACTGGCTTGCCAGTCTTGTGAGTGAACTACCTTGGAAGCAGTGCCTCTGTCCCCATTTGGGCCTTCCAATAATAGCAGCCCCAGTGGACATCTGCCTGAACCCTTTGAGGGACTCTGAGTCAGAATTGCCAGCCAAGCCTCCTCTGAATTCTCGTCCCTAAACCTACTGAGTTTTGAGGTGATTTGTTTCACAGCATTAAATAACAAATGTAGTTGCCTAGGTAAATCTCATCTTCACCAAAATTTGAGAACCTGGCTGAAGACTTCACTGGTCATGCACAGGGAGGAACACCTTTGGTCATTGTAAACAGTCCTGTTAGAAGTAAACTGTGTCCATCTGAAGTGGAAAGTAAGGTTCCACTTCTCTTTTCTGAGATACATGGAATGGGGTAAGGAAAAGCAAGGAAGACTGAGTCACATTTTCAAGTATTTTGGAAAGAAACAATTCTGGACCACAATTCCTTTAGGAAGAAAGCTCCATGATGGGCAGTTTTATCCTCAGATTTTGATTTGAGTTTGTATGTGTCTTGGCAGGTATTAGCCCTGGATCCCATTAGGAATAGAACTCTATATCACCGTGCTTAACTCTATTTCTCCTGAGATTAGGTCTCATGCAAAATAATGGTTTCCACTCCAGTTGTTTTTCCTGCAGGTTGCCTATCAGTTAGTAATTATTCTCCCAGGACAAGTATACCAGGCTGACTCAGCTCTTTATGTCCTTTAAATCTGCCAGCCAGTTGGGCTCTAAGTGTGTTTATGGAGTGGAAATCGCCTTCCTGTGAGAGTTTATGATGATATCAGCTACAAAATATGTTGTCAATGTTGTAGGTCAGCAAGGTTTTAATATGGGCTTCCCAAGTGGTGCTAGTAGTAAACAACCCACCTGCCAATGCAGGAGACATAATGCAGGTTCATCCCTGGGTTGGGAAGATTCCCTGGAGGAGGGCATGGCAACCTACTCCAGTATTCTTGCCTGGAGAATCTTATGGGCAGAGTGGACTGGCTATATCAAATGATTCTCAAATATTCCATGATTTTTTCCCCTTTGGAAAAGGAGAACTGAAATATTGGCCATGATATTTTCCTATGGTAAGGGTAAAATAAAAAGTTTAAAGAGCTAGAATAAATTAAATTTAAAAGATAGAAAAAATAGAACAAGTTCTCCTAGAGGTAGTGGGAGAACTAATGAAGTAGAGCTGAAAATCGGGAACTGATGCTGGGAACCAGTGTGAGGAGCTCCACCCGTGGCAAAGGTCATGAGGAAGGAGGCTCGGCATATGCAAAAGCGGGATCGAGACTCAGGAGACCCCCTGTTCCTGAGCATCTAGCCCCAAAACCAGAGTCTGCCTACTTTACTGCTTTATGCTCTCACCTACACCTCTGACTTTATGGGGGGCTGTCCCCCACCACCTCTCTTGGAAAAGGAGTTAACTTACAGCTCCAGTTAATAAAAATTCCTGGGCATGACAAGAGTGTTTCAACTTACAAACTCCTCTGAAAGTTCTCTAGCCTGTCTGAACAGGTTTGTCAGGCCACATGTGATTGTTCACAGCCTCCCAACCATGAGAGGCATGAGATGCTTTAAACTTTTTAAAAACAGAGTCTTTTGGGAAGTTAGAAATTCTTAGCTTGGTGGGTTGACTACAAATTATATTGGTGCAGGTTTTTTCATTTATTGGGCCAATGTTTGTTGCTAAATCTCCATATCCCCTACCCTTATACAAATATATAACTAGCATATAGGAGAAATAAGTATTAACCTTTAAGATTAGTCATGTTAAACCTTAAGCTAAGTAAATGCCTTTCTTAATTGTAACCCACTACACCCACACCCTATAGGAATGCAACCTTATTTGGCACCTTCAGAGGGTGGCGCTTGGTTTAAGAAAATTCACCCCTGGAAAAAATAGATTTTCTGGTTGAGTGACCTAAGATCTCCTGGAGGAGGGCATGGCAGTCTATTCCAGTATTCTCACCTGAGAAATCCCATGGACAGAGGAGCCTGGCGGGCTACAGCCCATGGGGTCACAAAGAGTTGGACATGACTGAAGCGATTTAGCACACACAAGCCAAGAATAGTGCTAACGTCTAGCAAAAAAATCAAAAGAATAATAATATTTCAAGTCACATGAAAGTTACTGCTGTTATTGTTCAGTTGCCCAGTCATATCTGACTCTTTGCAACCCCATGGACTGCAGCACACCAAATGAAAATTATATGAAATTCAAATTTTAGTGTTTATAAGTAAAGTTGTATTGGAACACAGCTATAGGCGGTCACTTACGTATTGTCATGGCTGCTTTTGCACTATAAGGACAGAGTTGTGAGGTTGTGATAGAGCCCTTATGGCCTTAAAGCCTCGAATATTTACTATCTGGATCTTTACAGAAAAAGTTTACTGACCCTTGACCTAATGACAAATAGAGTTTAGTGCTGTGACCATTTACAGTTTGGTGATGGGAGTATATGGACTGCATGTGTTTCGCTTGTGAGAATCAAGGAGTTATTCAAAGCATTTGTTTCTTTGGGAGAAATTCTTTGGATTGGGCTTCAGTTCAGTTCCGTTCAGTTCAGTCACTCAGTTGCGTCCAAGTGTTTGCGACCCCATGAATTGCAGCATACCAGGCCTCCCTGTTCATCACCAACTCCTGGAGTTCACTCAGAATCACGTCCATCAAGTCAGTGATGCCATCCAGCCATCTCATCCTCTGTCATCCCCTTCTCCTCCTGCCCCCAATCCCTCCCAGCATCAGAGTCTTTTCCAATGAGTCAACTCTTCACATGAGGTGGCCAAAGTACTGGAGTTTCAGCTTTCACATCCTTCCTTCCAAAGAACACCAGGACGGATCTCCTTTAGAATGGACTAGTTGGATCTCCTTGTAGTCCAAGGGACTCTCAAGAGTCTTCTCCAACACCACAGTTCAAAAGCATCAATTCTTTGGCACTCAGCTTTCTTCAGAGTCCAAATCTCACATCCATACATGACTACTAGAAAAACCATAGCCTTGACTAGATAGACCTCTGTTGGCAAAGTAATGTCTCTGCTTTTGAATATGCTGTCTAGTTTGGTCATAACTTTCCTTCCAAGGAGTAAGTGTCTTTTAATTTTATGGCTGCAATCACCATCTTCAGTGACTTTGGGCCCCCCAAAATAAAGTCTGACACTGTTTCTAAATCTACAATAATTCTAATAAAGAAGAAAACAATTCTTTTATCTTGTTTGAAGTCTAAGAGTGAAGATGCACTGATTATCAGAAGTTATTTAAAGATTCAGTCAAAACAAGACTTGCTAATGGATTAGAATGAATAATTTCTTCACCTGACTTGTAAACATGTTCTTAATGGAGAAATCAGCTGTGCCTTAGCAAATAAAATATGGAAGGGAGTTTGTACTAAAAAATATCTGTTCAGATTATGCCACTCTCTTGTTTAAGATTCTCCAGTGACTTCTTTTTGCATTTAAAATGAAACCCGAGTTTTACCATGGTCTCGCCTCTTCTAGAAACTCCTTCTACCACCCTCCCTTGCTTCATATGCTGCAACCACTTTGGCCTTTCTGTTGTTCTCTCATTTGTGCCTCAGACCTTTGCATTGCTCTTCCTTTTGTCTAGAATGTTCCTTGCAGCCATAACTCCTTCTCACTCATGTGTAAGCTCATATTTACCGCTTCAGAGAGGTTTTCCTAGTCTATTCTATCTACAGCAGGCAGCTCTTCTCTCAAATGACTCCCCAATGCTGCTAAGTCACTTCAGTCGTGTCCAACTCTGTGCAACCCCAAAGACGGCAGCCCACCAGTCTCTCCCGTCCCTAGGATTCTCCAGGCAAGAACACTGGAGTGGGTTGCCATTTCCTTTTCCAATGCATGAAAGTGAAAAGTGAAAGTGAAGTTGCTCAGTCATGTCTGACTCTTAGCGACCCCATGGACTGCAGCCTACCAGGCTCCTCCGTCCATGGGATTTTCCAGGCAAGAGTACTGGAATGGGTGTTAGGTAAAGATGACCAGGACCCCAAAAGAATATTTAACAGGCTTTACTGGGGAAGCACTCCCGGGCAGGGTTCCCAGACCCGCAGGAGGCAGGTCCAGGAAGTCCGCGCGCTAGACCGCGCTAGAAGTTTGTTTCTGTATGCACGCTGCGGGGGGATGGCCCGGTTATTGGAAGGGGTTTGGATAGTTGCCGGTTTGCCCTGGTGTGGGCTGATAGGTTTTTCTGTGCAGCTGGGGCGGGGCGCCTTTGGCGACGAAGTGTGCTGTCATTGGTCCCCGGGGTCCGGAAGCCTCTCTCTGTTAGGGACTGCCCCGGCCGGCTGGGGAGAGGAGGGCAGCCCATCCTGGCCCCTGGGGTCCGACCTTACAGTGGGGTGCCATTACCTTCTCCGAAATGACTTTCTAGAACATCACGTTGTTTTGTTTGCATATGAAAAAATTAATAGCAAGTGTCATTATCTAAAATTATCTTCTTTGTTTATTTGCATATCATTTAAATCTTCCACCAAAAAATTAACTCTGAAAGGAAGGGCCCTTGTCGGGATTATTCATTTTTTTTGTATCTCCACTAACCACAGTGCTTGACATACAAGAGGTGCTGGGTAAGTATCTGTGCAAATGATGAATGAGTGACCACATAAGTTAAAGGGACTATCGACAGAGACAGATCCCGGAGAAGGAGATGCAGGTAGAGCAGGCACCTCTAAATGTGTCTCTTGAACTTTTACTTCCTTTCCTCATTCGAGGCCAGAGGATTACATGAAGGCTGGCACCACCCCAAGCAGTGCAGTTTTCCCTTGTGATGTTCTGTAACTTTCCATGCAGCTTTCTTTCACAGCTCTTTGTGGGTAGTTTTCCATGTGGTCAGTCAGCTCCATCAAGTGTAGGATGTGGAATGGCTGCAATGGCCCTGAGGATATCCGAGGGAAGGTGTGGTGTGTTATCTGTAGCTGGAACCAGTTCCAGCACTTCTTGGTGTAGGAGAGTCCAGGAGTGACACACAGGATGTTCCTCTGTGGCTCTTTTTAAAGGGAATGGTTCAAAGAAACTCATTTTTGCCTCCACATTAAAACTGGAACCTGGGAACTTTGGTGGACCAGTGGTTAAGACTTTGCCTTCCAGTGCATGGGTACTGGTTTGATTCCTGGCCAGGGAGCTAAGATCCCACATGCCTTGTGGCCAAAAACCCAAAAAACATAAATCAGAAGCAATACTATAACAAGTTCAATAAAGATTTTTTAAAATGGTCCACATGGAAAGAATCTTAAACAAACTGGAATCTGTGGTCTGCAGTTCCAAGGAGACACGGTGACACAAATTCTCCCTAGGAGTTCAGGCAGGAGTCCTGGAAATGACTACTTAGCAGTTTCCTTTCATTTATGTTGCTGCGTGGTTATTGAAGTTCTTGATTTGGAGGAAGAAAACAAACAACCTTAACCCCAACTCTAACCCTAATAGCGACAAATATGTTTATAAAAAAGCAGCGAGGGAGAAAATGTCCACCTTTGAAAAAGGCAAAACGGGAAGCTGGGCCCCTGAGCACATTTCCTTCGTGAACGACTTGAGGCTCTAGGGGGTTACAGCGCTGCTGAAGAATTTTCTCAAAATGAGGAAAGTGGTGGGCCAAGCTTTTGGAAACTCTGCCTCCTCTTCTGGTGCTCACAGCCCAGGGCAGGCTCTACCCTGAGGTGAGCTAGAGAGCAGCAGCTCCTGAGGGGTTTTGCAGAGCTCTCCTACCCTCTCCTCCCCTGCCTGTATTCCTGGGATTGTGACTGTCCTCCTTCAGGCCTCGAGGAAGAAGGATGCTCAGTCAACTTACAAGATTGGACCTCTCCTAGCAACACATTCCTAACGACCTAGTAGCACAGCTGCTGGGAATTTCCTTGGTCATATCTCAGTGATCTGCATGCTTGTTGTTTCTTGGGCCTCTTTATGTCTGTCTGACCCAGTTTTTAGTCTGGACTTTGCTTCTTAATTAACCCATGGCTTGTGTAACACGCGGCACACCCACATGGGGATGAGGCCTATTCAGGTCTCGTTCTCTTATGTTCTGGCTTGTTATATGAGTTTCTAAGGGTGAGGGTGGGGTAGGTAGGGAGAGCTGTTACTGGATCTGCTTAATCTGGAACCAGGGTCAAAGCAGGGAGTGCCTGTCGGAAGCCACCAGGCCCAGGTGTCTTTCTATCATGGCAGGTGTCTTATCACCATACCAGAGAGGGGCTTCCCTTAGAACTCTAGAAAGACAGTGACAGCAAAAAGGTGAGTCTAGAAGGACCGAGCTGATGCTGGGCAATGAGAACTGTACCGGTGGACTGAAGGGAATGTATGTTCACAAGAAGCCACACAGAAGGTGAAGAGTTGTTCAGGTACTGATGCTAATTCCTCTTCACTAGGGGTGGTGACAGTGGCAGCCAGCCGTGGCTGAGGACTCATCTCTGTTCTGATTCTGTCAGGATCCTCGCCTTTTGTTGTCTTACCCTGGCTTTAGTTCTTAATCCTCTTCTTTGTCTCAAGCTGTCTGCACACCGCATTATCTACTCTGAAATGATTTACTTTCTTAAAATGGGGTTCAGTATTAAGAGAGGAGAATTTTGAGTCTCTCCACCAGCAGTTGCTCAAAGTTCACAGTAAAGGAGCAAGTCTTCAGTGACTATGCGTTTGAAGAGGTTTAATTTCACTCAGTTCCTCTGGTTCTGCATGAACTTCTTAAAACACCAGGAACAGCCTTTGGGCCAGGGAGTCAGTATGACATTAAAACAGGCTCTAATCTATAATCCCCCCAAAATGAAAACACTAATTCGAAAAGATATGAGTACACCAGTGTTAAGAGTAGCATTTTTTACAGCAGCCAAGGTATGGAAGCAACCTGAGTGTCCATCAACAGATGAATGGATAAAGAAGATACGGCATCTATATGCAATTGAATATAACAAAGGATGAAATCTTGCCGCTTGCAACAACATGGATAGATTTGGAGGGTATTTGATTAGTGAAATAAGTCAGATAGGAAAGACAAATACTGCATGATTTGACATACATTTGGAACCTAAGGAAGAAAAACTAATGACTAGAACAATGAAGAGCTCACAGGTATAGAGGACAAACACGTGGTTAGCAACGGGGAGAGGGAAGGGGAAGGAGCGGTACAGGTGTACAGGATAAGAGGTACAAACTACTATGTACAAAATAAATAAGCCACAAGGATATACTGTGTGTATCCAATACTGTGTATAGCCAATATTTTATAATAATTATAAATGTAATATAGCCTTTAAAAATTTGCATCACTGTGCTGTGCATCTGAAACTTATAACATGTTGTGTATCAACTATGCTGCAATTCAAAACAAACAAGCAAACCTGGCCCCAGTGTCGTCTGCTTTACAACTTTGCTTCTGAATCTCTCCTGACCAGGTGGCGCTAGGGGTAAAGAACCCGCCTGCAAGTGAAGGAGAGGCAGAGATGTGGGTTTGACCCCTGGGTCAGGAAGATCCCCTGGAGAAGGAAATGGCAACCCACTCTAGTATTCTCGAGCAGGAAATTTAATGGACAGAGGAGGCTTGTGGGTTATACTCTGTGGGGTTGCAAAGAGCCAGACACAGCTGAGCATGCGTACACCCTCCTGGCAGCTCTGCAGGCTGTGTTCTGGCTTGCTCTTGATCCTTCCTGTTCTCAACCTGACATTTTTCATCTTCGACCTCACTTTATGTTTTTTTTTTCCTTTATTAGAGTGTAATTGCTTTACAGTGTTGAGTTGGTTTCTGCTGTACAACAAAGTATACCAGCTATATACTCACTTTATCTTTTGTACCTGTGCATATTGCTGGCTCTACTCCGCCTACTGCCACCTGGCTGAAATCACTCATTCCAGCTTTGCTTCCAAGTGAGTGAAAATCTCTTAAGTTGTGTCTGATTTTTTATATTCCCCATGAACTGTAGCCCACCAGGTTCCTCTGCCCGTGGAATTCTCCAGGCAAGAATACTGGAGTGGGTTGCCATTTCTTTCTCCATCGAATCTTCCCAACCCAAGGATTGAACCCAGGTCTCCTGCATTGAAGGCAGATTCTTCTTCTTTTTTTTTTTTTAAATTTGGAGGCTAACTACTTTACAGTATTGTAGTGGTTTTTCCATACATTGACATGAATCAGCCCTAGGTGTACTTGTGTGCCCCATCCTGAACGCCCTTCCCATCCCATCCCTCAGGGTTGTCCCAGTGCACCAGCCCTGAGCGCCCCGTCTCATGCATTGAACCTGGACTGGTCATCTATTTCACATATGGTGATGGACAGGGAGGCCTGGTGTGCTGAGATTCATGGGGTCACAAAGAGTTGGACACGACTGAGCAACTGAACTGAATATACATGTTTCAATTCTATTCTCTCAAATCATCCCACCCTTGCTTTCTCCCACAGAGTCCAAAAATCTGTTCCTTACATCTGTGTCTCTTTTGCTATCTCGCATATAGGGTCATTATTACCATCTTTTAAAATTCTGTATATACGAGTTCATATACTGTATTGGTGTTTTTCTTTCTGACTTACTTCACTGTATAATAGGCTCCAGTTTTATCCACCTGATTAGAACTGATTCAAATGCATTCTTCTTAATGGCTGAGTGATATTCCATTGTGTATATGTACCACAGCTTTCTTATCCATTCATCTGCTGATGAACATCTAGGTTGCTTCCCATCTGAATCCCCAGGGAAGCCCAGCCTTGCTTCCAAAGTTCCCCAGTTTAGATCCCTCTGGGGAGCTTCTGCCATTCTCTCTAGTCGAAGAGCAGGGTCTAGATGCATCTGAGTGTTTCCTCCAGCTTCCATCTGTGCCTCACCCTGGGCCAGGCCACGACCACAGACTATTGATCAGGGTGGATGCTGACCGCCGAAGGCTCCTTACTGCCCAGCCATTGATTTCCCACCCTCTGGATTCCTACCATTAAGCATCTTCCAGTTGGGGGCGGGGGTTGGTTTTTAACCATTTCATGACCACATACATGGACTACAAATTTACATGACACTTCTGAGGGCATCCTTCTGATAATTAATAATTAATAGTTCTCACATTTGTCCAATAACATATAGTCAAAAGAGAACTTTAGTATATTCACACATATTGCCTCATGTCCATACTTCTATTTTCTTTTGCCAGAACTACATTGATGTATCATAAAGTCCATATGCATTTGTTGCTTCTGTTCTTTTTATGGTTTGAAAGCTCATTTCTTTTTAGAACTGAATAATATTCCATTGTCCAAATGTACCACATTCTATTTGTCTAGTAGCCTTCTGAGGGACATCTTGGTTGCTTTCAGTTTTGGGCAGTTATGAATAAATCTGCTATAAACATCTGTGTAGACATAAGTTTTCAACTCATGTGGGAAAATACCAAGGAGCATAATTACTGAGTGGTGTGGTAAGAGTGTGTTTAATTTTGTAAGAATTTTCAAACTGTCTTCCAAAGTGGCTATGCCATTTTGCATTTTCATCAGCAATGACTTAGAGGTTCTATGGCTCCATAGCCTCATCAGCATTTAGTGTTGTCAATATTCTGAATTTTTAATATGCATGTGGTGGTATCTCATTGTTGTTTTAATTTGGATTTCCCTAATGACATATAGGGGCTTCCCTGGTGGCTCATCATTATGATTATTCTTGGAGAATTTTGAGCATTACTTTACTAGCATGTGAGATGAGTGCAATTGTGCGGTAGTTTGAGCATTCTTTGGCATTGCCTTTCTTTGGGATTGGAATGAAAACTGACCTTTTCCAGGTTGTGGCCACTGCTGAGTTTTCCGAATTTGTTGGCATATTGAGTGCAGCACTTTCACAGCATTATCTTTTAGGATTTGAAATAGTTCAACTGGAATTCCATCACCTCCACTAGCTTTGTTCGTAGTGATGCTTTCTAAGGCCCACTTGACTTCACATTCCAAGATATCTGGCTCTAGATGAGTGATCATATCATCATGATTATCTGGGTCTTGAAGATCTTTTTTGTACAGTTCTTCTGTGTATTCTTGCCACCTCTTCTTAATATCTTCTGCTTCTGTTAGGTCCAGACCATTTCTGTCCTTTATCGAGCCCATCTTTGCATGAAATATTCAGCTCTTAAAAAGGAATTTGAGTCAATTCTAATGAGCTGGATGAAACTGGAACCGATTATACAGAGTGAAGTAAACCAGAAAGAAAAACACCAATACAGTATACTGACACATATATATGGAATTTAGAAAGATAGTAATGATGACTCTGTATGTGAGACAACAAAAGGGACACAGAGGTATAGAACGGACTTTTGCCCTCTGAGGGAGAGGGAGAGGGTCGGAGGATTTGAGAGAATGGCACTGAAACATGTATACTATCATGTAAGAAATGAAACACCAGTCTATGTTCAATACAGTATACAGGATGCTTGGGGCTGGTGCCCGGGGATGATCCAGAGAGATGATATGGGTGGGAGGTGGGAGGGGGCTTCGGCATTGGGAAATCGTGTACACCTGTGACTGATTCATGTCAATGTATGGCAAAACCAATACAGTATTTTAACGTAGAATAAAGTAAAAATAAAATTAAAAAATAAAAATATAGCTTATTAAATTTTTTAAACAATAGTGTAAATAAAGAGGAAATGAAAACATACTGCATATGGTTCTATCTCTTCTGAACAAATGCTTCTCACCTAATGGTAAAGTTTGTTTTCTTTGCAGGGCATTATTATTATTATCATTTTTATTGGCCACAGTTACTATCAGCTCTGGTATAGTAAGTACCCTAAAAATATGAACTTTAATTCCTTCTAATCTTAATTTTTAGTGACATTTTCATAGGCTTGAGCAAATGAAGGGAAGTTGGAAACACAGTACTGGATGACTGTCTTGGCAGTTTTCAAAAAAGGTTTAACTTCCTTTCAAAAGAAAAAAACTGTAAAGTCTGAAAACAAAGCTGAGGTTTTAGAAACCTGGTTCTAACCTGTGACTTCCTGAAGATTTATGCTTAATTTCTAAAGTCTCCTAAAAGGTATGACTCTAAAAAGTAGTCCTTATCAACCTCACAGGTCTGTTCAGATTTCAATTCTATATGACGGTGGGTGCCTCCTGCTATTTGCCAAATCCTGGCTACCAAAGACAACCTTAGGATGCTACATCATTTTGCTAGTGTCACAAAATGTGCTGCATGAAAACTATGTCAAATTCAGTGGCTAATATTCAAGTATTTATTCTTGTAGATCTGTTGTCAGTCCACTGAGGGGTGACTGAAAGAAGCTGATCCTAGCAGGCTGGCTCTGTTGCTCTTGGCTGAACTCACTCAGATGTCTGGGGATCAGTTGGCTGATGTAAGCTGGGCTCAGTCTGGCAGATAGACCTTGCTTCTCAAGTCTCTCACCCTCCTTTTGCTGAAGCCAGTCAGCTAGCAGGGGCATGTAATAAGAGCCACAAGAGAGAAGACCATCAAGGCAAGGACTTTTCAAGCCTGTGGTCACAACACACCTGCTAACATTTCATTGGCCAAAGAAAGTCATGTGGTCAAACCCAAAGCCAAAGGATAGGGAAATATACATTGCTTATCTAGCAGGATGAATTGAAAAATCATATGGTATAAAAAAGGTACATACAGGAGGGCTGAAGAATCGGGCCACTGATGCAATCTACTGTGTGTGTGTGTTCAGTTGCTAAGTAGTGTTTGACTCTTTGCATTTCCATGGACTGCAGCATACCATGGTTCCCTGTCCCTCATTATCTCCTGAAGTTTGCTGAAATTCATGTCCGTTGAGTCGGTGATGCTATCCAAACATCTCATCCTCTGTTGCCCTCTTCTCCTCCTGCCCTCAGTCTTTTCCCAGCATCAGGGTCTTTTCCAGTGAGACAGCTCTTCACATTAGGTGGCTAAAGTATTGGAGCTTCAGCTTTAGCCAACAGTCCATTTAAAAAATATTCAGAGTTTAATTCCTTTAGGATTGACTGAGAGTCCCTTGCTGTCCAAGGGACTCTCAAGAGTCTTTTCTAGTACCACAATTTGAAAAAATCAATTCTTTGGCACTCATCCTTCTTTATGGTCCAACTCTTACATCCATACATGACTACTGGAAAAACCACAGTTTTGACTGTACAGACCTTTGTTTTCAATCTACTAGATATCTTTTTTTTTTGGAAACATGAAGTTGTACTGTTGTCTCCCAGACACATTTGTACTGATTGGTCTCAAGGAAGAGATTTTCTGTACCTGATACCTATCTTTTGGGAGATGGCAATATCTGGGTCTACCTTTCTTGAGATCATTTTTCCTTCTAATTAGGTATTGAGGATTGCATAGTCAATGCTACTGAAATGAGGGCTGGCAGTATCAGCAACACCTTGGGTTTTGTTAGAGCAAATTCTGAGTCCCATCTGAGAGCTATGGATTCAGAAACTCTGGTGGGGCCCAGGAATCTGTCTTGTGACATGCTCCCCAAGGAATTTTCATGCTTACTGAAGTTTGGGAACCACTCAGTTCAGTCAGTTTAGTAGCTCAGTCATGTCCAACTCTTTGCAACCCGATGGACTGCAGCATACCAGGCGCCCTGTCCATCATCAACTCCCGGGGTTTACTCAAACTCATGTCCATTGAGTTGGTGATGCCATCCAACCATCTCATCCTCTGTTGTCCCCTTCTCTTCCTGCCAATCTTTCCTAGCATCAGGGTTTTTCAAATGAGTCAGCACTTTGCATCAGGTGGCCAAAGTACTGGAGTTTCAGATTCAACATCGGTCCTTCCAATGAACACTTATGGCTGATCTCCTTTACAATGGACTGGTTGGATCTCCTTGCAGTCCAAGGAACTCTCAAGAGTCTTCTCCAACACCACAGTTCAAAAGCATCAATTAATCAGTGCTCAGCTTTCTTTATAGTCTAACTCCCACATCCATACATGACTACTGGAAAAACCATAGCCTTGACTAGATGGACCTTTGTTGGCAAAGTAATGTCTCTGCTTTTGAATATGCTGTCTAGGTTGGTCATAACTTTTCTTCCAAGGAGTAAGCATCTTTTAATTTCATGGCTGCAGTCACCATCTGCAGTGATTTTGGAGCCCCCCAAAATAAAGTCTGACACTGTTTCCACTGTTT
>SJYC01062918.1:0-15669 GCA_006408675.1 Madoqua kirkii
CCCCCCCCCCCCCCCCCCAGGCCCAAGGCTCACCTCCCACGGCTCCCAAGTTGTCTGGTGCTTCTTCCTTGTATCCAAACTTGCCCCCATATCCAGGAGCTCCCCTTCCACAAAAGCCAGCTCAAGTATGTCCCTTAGTTGAAACTGGAGGAGAATTTGGACCGATCTGGGTCCATAAGCCCTTCTCTCTCTTAGAACTAAGGCAGATCAAACAAGACCTGGGAAGCTATACAGATGACCCAGGCAGATATATAGATATGTTCCAACATATTACCTTGGCCTTTGACTCGATGTGGAAGGACATCATGGTCATATTTAGTCAAATCCTGAACATACTAGGGTCTTAAAGGAAGCCCGAAGGTATGCAATGGGGCTTTACATGTCCAGTGATAGATACCCAGTAGAGGAAACTGCAGTCCCCTCCTCCAGTCCTAATTGGAATTATAATGACCCTGAGCACATCTGGGAAAGGGATCATTTTCTAATCTGTGTGAAGGCAGGAATGAAAGCAGCCCAGCAAAAAGTAATCACCTACGCCCGGGTCTCAGCAGTAACTCAGGAGCCCAGTGAGAACGCCATTGACTTTCTGGAAAGGCTAAAAGAGGCCCTCCAAAAGTTTACCATCTGGATTTCGACTCTTATGAGGGACAGGTGATTTTAAAGGACAAATTCCTGTCCCAGTGTGCATCAGATATCAGAATTAAGTTACAACAGCTACAGCAGCAGGACCCTGCTGCCTCTTTAGATGAGATGGTCCAGACAGCCACCAATACCTTTTATAACAGAGAACAGAAGAAGGAGGTCAAGGCCCAGGATAGGGAGAGAAGGAAAGAGACAAGGCATGCCCAGATGCTGGCCGCCCTCCAGGCAAGCCCTATGGCAAACCCCGAGTCCTTGAAGGACAAGGCAAATGTCTAATCTAATCTGTAGACAGGAAGGGAATTGGGCCAAAGAATGTCCAAACCATAACAAGTCTCCTAAAATGGCTTGCTACAAATGCCATCAACTGGGACACTGCGTGGCACTCTGCCCTTGGGACCCAAGAGCCTCAAAGTCAAGTGCCAAGCCTTACCTCAGGATGGTTCAACAGGACTGAAGCAGCCCACTCCAGCCAGCCTGCATGTCACAGATAACCATCACGGGGCTGGAGCCAAGGGTGAAACTGGATGTGGCAGGTAGGTCCGAGAATTTCTTCGTTGACACAGTGGCTACCTATTCTGTCTTGATCTCCTACTTCAGAGCCTTCTCCTCCCAAACCTGTACCATTTTGGGTGCTACAGGAAAAGCAACTACTAAAAGATTCACCTGAGCACTTCTTTGTTGCTGGGATGGACAAATATTTTCCCATCAGTTTCTGGTGGTCCCTGAGTGTCCTACTCCCTTATTGGAAAGAGATAAACTCACTAAACTGGGGGCCACCTTTGTGATGGGAAGCTTTTCAGCCCCTAGGGCCCTACAGCTCCTGGTTACTACTGAAATTACATCCTCTCCAATAGAGAGGGACCAAAAACTATGAGAAGACAAAATTAACCCCCAAGTGTGGGACCAGGGAGCTCCTGGACGAGCTCACCAAGCTGAGCTGGTCATCATTGTCCTTTGAGATCCCACTCGGTTTCCTAACCAGAAACAATATCCCCTCAGAAGAGAGGCTCGTGAGGGACTAAAGCTTTTAATAAATAAATTGCTTGCTTGTGGGCTATTGGTCCCCACCAGCTCACCATGTGACACCCCAGTCCTTTCAGTAAAGAAAAAGGATGGCACCTGAAGAATGGTTCAAGATCTCTGGATCATAAATGAAGCTGTAGTCCTCCCCCATCCCACAGTGCCCAATCCCTGTGTAATCTTGGGAGAAATCTCACCCAGTGCCAAGTGGTTTATAGTCTTGGATCTCAAAGATGCTTTTTTTTTTGCATTCCACTGGCTAAAGAATACCAATATTGTTTTGCCTTTGAGTGGGAGGCCCCAGGAGAAAAACACCAACAGATGACTTGGACAGTATTACCTCAGGGGTTCAGAGATAACCCCCACCTGTTTGGACAGGTCTTTAGCTGGGATCTCCTAGATCTGGACCTGGGACCTAATGGGAAAATATTACAATACGTAGATGACCTACTAATCTGCTCTTCAGATGAGAAAAGCACCCAACAACATGTAATTCAGGTTCTAAACTTTTTGGCAGAAAGGGGATATAAAGTCTCCCGTGCTAAGGCACAGATGATTGAGACAAAGGCACTTACCTGAGAGTTCAGATTACATATGGGTCTAGGAGCCTGTCCTCTGATTGGGTATAAGGAATCCTCCAGTTGCCCTCCCTCATGACTTGAAAACAATTGCGAGCCTTCCTGGGAGTAACTGGGCATTGTAGAATCTGGTACCCAACTATGGTCTAATTGCCCAGCCCTTATATGAAAGCTTAAAGGGATGGGATGATTTAATCCCACTGATGTGAGAACTCCTCAAAAGAAGGCAGAGGCTACACTAAACAGGCCTTAACTCAGGCACCTGCCTTGAGGTTGCCAGACCCAGAAAAAGCATTCCAACTTTATGTCCATGAAAGAGAGGGAATAGCCTTGGGAATGTTAACTCAAAGGTTGGGATCTGAGCCCCAGCCTGTAGCTTATTTATCCAAGAGGCTCAATCCAATTGCCTGAGGCTGGCCCCCTGGCCTTCGAAATCTTGCAGCTATTGCAATCATGATAGAAGATGCTTTAAAAATCTCCTTTGGGGGCAAACTAATTATTTTTACCAGTCACCAAGTAAAACAACTCCTAAATGGGAAAGGCCATTCGTGGATGTCTGATCAAAGAATCCTCAGTTATCAAGTAATGCTGACGGAAAATCCAGGCCTCACTATATCCCCTTGTGAGGTACTTAACCCAGCCACCCTCCTGCCTACCCATGAGGGCTCTCTCTCCTTTCACTCTTGTCTAGAAATCTTGGACCACTGGACAAAACCCCGAGAGGGATTTCAGAAGATCCTCTACAACTCCTAAATGGGAAAAGCCATTCGTGGATGTCTGATCAAAGAATCCTCAGTTATCAAGTAATGCTGACGGAAAATCCAGGCCTCACTATATCCCCTTGTGAGGTACTTAACCCAGCCACCCTCCTGCCTACCCATGAGGGCTCTCTCTCCTTTCACTCTTGTCTAGAAATCTTGGACCACTGGACAAAACCCCGAGAGGGATTTCAAGAGATCCTCTGACCAATACTAAGGAAATACGGAACAATGATGGAAGCAGCTTTGTTTTGGATGGAAAAAGAAGAGCCGGGTATGCAGTAGTCTCCAATTTTGAGACCATAGAGGCTAAACCTCTGCCACCAGGTACTTCAGTCCAATTAGCTGGGCTAATAGCGCTGACTCGAGCTTTAGAGCTGGGAGAAGAAAAAAGAATAGCCATTTACATTGACTCCATGTATGCCTTTGAGGTGCTACATATACATGCTGCTATTTGGAAAGAAAGGGGCCACTTGACCACCTGAGGGTCCCCAGTCAAATGTGTTAATCAGATTCTTAGACTCTTGGAGGCAGTCCATCTGCCCACTGAGGTTTCAGTGTCCCACCATAAAGGACACCAAAAAGGGAGCATGGAAGTAGCATGAGGGAACCATGCAGCTGATCAGGCAGCTAAGAGAGCAGCATTACAGAACCATGACCTAATAGGGGTTGCCACCCTAATTCCACAGATTAATTTGCTAAAAACTTCTTCATATACTGCAGAGAAGGCAATGGCACCCCACTCCAGTACTCTTGCCTGGAAAATCCCATGGACGAAGGAGCCTGGTAGACTGCAGTCCATGGGGTCACTAAGAGTCGGGCACGACTGAGCAACTTCACTTTCGCTTTTCACTTTCATGCATTGGAGAAGGAAATGGCAACTCATTCCAGTATTCTTGCCTGGAGAATCCCAGAGACAGAGAAGCCTAGTGGGCTGCCGTCTATGGGGTCGCACAGAGTCGGACACCACTGAAGTGACTTAGCAGAGACTCTTAAAGCTAAGAGTGAGGGTTTTCAAGAAGATCATATGTGGTGGTTTCAAAAGGAGGGACTCCTTTTTATGCCTGGGAACCTCCAAATGAAGTTGGTTAACTCCATACATAGCACCACTCATTTAGGGGAAAAGGCCTTCCAAAAATTACTAGAAAGGTCTTTCAGAGGAACAGGCCTCCAAACAACTATAGGGTAGGTGGTCTCCTCTAGTCCCATTTGCCAATTAACCCCCACGTAGCTCGAAGACCCCAGCTGGCCCAGCCCATCCAACAACGTGGGACCTATCCAGGAGAAGACTGGCAGATGGACTTCACCCAGATGCCAGTTTCTCAAGAGTATATATACCTATTAGTCATGATAGATACATTCACAGGATGGATTGAAGGCTTTCCCACCCAGACTGAGAAGGCTGAGGAGGTAGTAAAAAAAAATGTTCCATGAAATCATTCCAAGATTTGGTCTGCCCAGGTCATTACAAAGTGACAATGGGACATCATTTACTTCTAAGGTCACCCAGTTCAGTTTACTTCAGCTTAGTCACTCAGTTGTGTCTGACTCTTTGAGACCCCATGAATCATAGCACTTCAGGCTTCCCTGTCCATCACCAACTCCCAGAGTTCACTCAAACTCATGTCCATCGAGTTGGTGATAACATCCAGCCATCTTATCCTCTGTTGTACACTTCTCCTCCTGTCCCCAATCCCTCCCAGCATCAGGGACTTTTCCAGTGAGTCAACTCTTCACATGAGGTGGCCAAAGTATTGGAGTTTCACCTTTAGCATCAGTCTTTCCAATGAACACCCAGGACTGATCTCCTTTAGGATGGACTGGTTGGTCTCCTTGTAGTCCAAGGGACTCTCAAGAGTCTTCTCCAACACCATAGTTCAAAAGCATCAATTCTTCAGTGCTCAGCTTTCTTTACAGTCCAACTCTCATATCCATACATGGCCACTGGAAAAACCATAGCCTTGACTAGACGGACTTTGTTGGCAAAGTAATGTCTCTGCTTTTCAATATACTATTTAGGTTGGTCATAACTTTCCTTCCAAGGAGTAAGCATCTTTTAATTTCATGGCTGCAGTCACCATCTGCAGTGATTTTGGAGCCCAAGAAAATAAAGTCTGACACTGTTTCCACTGTTTCGTCATCTATTTCCCATGAAGTGATGGGACCAGAGGCCATGATCTTTGTTTTCTGAATGTTGAGCTTTAAGCCAACTTTTTCCACTCTCCTCATTCACTTTCATCAAGAAGCTTTTTAGTTCTTCTTCGCTTTCTACCATAAAGGGTGGTGTCATCTGCATATCTGAGGTTATTGATATTTCTCCCAGCAATCTTGATTCTAGCCTGTGCTTCTTCCAGTCCAGCATGATGTACTCTGCATAGCAGTTAAATAAGCAGGGTGACAATATACAGCCTTGACGTACTCATTTTCCTATTTGGAACCAGTCTGTTGTTCCATGTCCAGTTCTAACTGTTGCTTCCTGATCTGCATATAGGTTTCTCAAGAAGCAGGTCAGGTGGTCTGGCATTCCCATCTCTTTCAGAATTTTCCACAGTTTATTGTAAGCATTGGACATTACTTATTATCTCCATTGTGCCTGGAGGCCTCAGTCTTCAGTAAAAGTAGAAAGAGCCAACCAATTATTAAAATCAGCAATAAAAAAGATAACCCAGGAGACCTCCCTGGGATGGAAGGAGGCTTTACCAATAGCCCTCCTCTGCACCAATATTGCCCCTAAGGGACAGGTTGGTCTTAGTCCTTATGAGATGCTATATGGGAGACATTTTGTTTATGTCAGTGACCTCTTCCTAGATCCATATGTTCAGACCCTCTAATCTTATACCATGGCCCTTGGACAATTCCAAAGTATATACTCTTGTGGGGTATGAACCAGGACCCAAAAGACTCTAAGAAAGTCACCACTACATGCCTCAGGGACACAAGTCCTAATTAAAGTCTGGAAAGATGGGTCCCTAAAGACTCAACTCCAGCCCACATGGATGGGCCCCTACCCTGTAATACTTTCTACTCCCATAGCAGTCAAGGTACCAGGACATGACTGCTGGATTCACTACTCACGAGTCAAGCTGTGCAAGAAAATAGAAGAGGACACTCAGTACACATGTGAGCCCCTGGAAGATCTCAGATACCTATTCAGAACTACCAATGAGTGCCATTCTAATGAACACCCCCAAAATCTGGTTTCTGGGAATAAGATTTCTCAGGACAGCTCTAAAGAGCCAACACAGCTTGGTAGGGACTGTACTCCAAAACAGGAAGGAGATAAATCTGATCCCTGAACAAGGAGGGACTTGAGGCATCCTGCTGATGGGAAATTAGAAGCTAATGCCCCTACTAGTCCTTGTTACATCATACCAATGCTGCTTATGATTGTTCCATGCATTATCAATTGTCTAACCTGTTTTGTCTCTGCTCAGGTCAACAAGCTACAACATAAAATGCCAGTTCAACAAAGATACAAAACTACAGCCGACCATAGAAAATATCACTCACCCTTAGATGGATACCACTATGAGGACTCTGAGGCCTGAGACTAGCAAGAGGGGGAGGCCCAATTCATCCGGAAGTAGCCAGAAAGAACTCAACACCCCTATTTCCAAGGAATTGGGTCTCCCATCTCTTGAGGGGGGAATGTTAGGTAGTTAGAATAGGAAACAGAAGACCAAAATGGTGGTGGCTAAAAGACAAGGAAGGGAAAAGCCCGGGAAAATAGAACAAAGGAAGGTCAGAGGAAGGTCCAAGGACCAGAGTGAGGACTTCAGGTAGAACAGACAGCATTCCTGAATAGCCCAATTTGCATAGGGCAGGCCCAGGGGGAGGGAAAAACATAAAGAGAGGAGCCAAAGGGCTCTCTCTCTCTCTGTCCCCGGCACACTGGTGCACTCCTACACTCTCTTTGCTTCTTTGGGTTGGCATGCCCTCACACTTGGAGGATGGATTCTCCTGCTATCTTCTAAATAAAATAGAGCTATAACACTGATTTGTCTAAGAGCTATAATACGGTTTGTCCAAGACCTGAGATCTGTGACGTGCCGAGGGCTTTAATGTCCGTAGCTCCAAATCTTTGTTGTGACAAGACAGAACCCAGGAGCATACACTCACCTGACAGTCTGTACCAATCACACTTCCATTAAGGATAGGCACAATTTTGATAGTGGTGGAGAAATAAGACATTATAGGCACAGAAGTGATATGAAAAGTGGATTGACAAAAAGTGTTTAGGAAGTTTGGCTGAAGCACAGATTCTGTGCAGCAAAGTGGCAGGGAAAATGAATGGGAAGGGTGCTAGATTGTAGAGGGCTTGAGTCTCAGAGTTGGGATTTTTATATTTTTCCAGCAGACAATTGAAAATCACTGAAGTTTTGAAAGAAGACAATAATATAATTAAAATAAAGCTTTTAGGACATTATTCTTAAAAAATTTGCAAAACAATAATGTCAGAAAGACCACATAGAAGGTCAAATTGCAGTGGTGGCAGAGAACAGACGTTTTCTCAGAACAGAAAATAAAGGAAATACATGTGAGACATTTGGAGTGTAAGAAAAGAGTTCATGTCAAAGGTTGCTGTGGGGATTGGGGTCTACTTGAAATGATAATGATAACCATTAAATGGGTTAATGGGAGCCCTTGGGTTATAAAAGAAGAGCTGCCAGAAGAAAGAGAAGATAACAAGTTCTGTTTGGGATATATATAAAGTGTTGGAGGTCAATTCAGATAGAATTCACTGGAAAATTCTGGACTTCAGCTTCGGAAAGAGATCTGGCCTGAAAAGGTTTGGGTGTAGTTTTAGGGATTTTGTTTAGGCTATGGGACTGATGAGATCTGAGGAGGAAACAAGTTGAGAAGCAATGGTTAGAACTGGACATGGAACAACAGACTGGTTCCAAGTAGGAAAAGGAGTACATCAAGGCTGTATATTGTCACCCTGTCTGTCTATTTAACCTCTATGCAGAGTACATCATGAGAAATGCTGGACTGGATGGAGCACAAGCTGGAATCAAGATTGCTGGGAGAAATATCAGTAACCTCAGATATGCAGATGATACCACCCTTATGGCAGAAAGTGAAGAAGAACTAAAGAGCTTCTTGATGAAAATGAAAGAGGAGAGTGAAAAAGTTGGCTTAAAGCTCAACATTCAGAAAACAAAGATCATGGCATCCGGTCCCATCATTTCATGGGAAACAGATAGGGAAACAGTGGCAGGCTTTATTTTTTTGGGCTCCAAAATCGCTGCAGATGGTGACTGCAGCCATGATGTTAAAAGACATTTGCTCCTTGGAAGAAAAGCTATAACCAACCTAGACAACATATCAAAAGCAGAGACATTACTTTGTCAACAAAGGTCCGTCTAGTCAAGGCTATGGTTTTTCCTGTGGTCATGTATGGATGTGAGAGTTGGACTATGAAGAAAGCTAAGCACTGAAGAACTGATGCTTTTAAGCTGTAGTGTTGGAGAAGACACTTGAGAGTTCTCTGGACTGCAAGGAGATCCAACCAGTCCTTCCTAAACAAAATCAGTCCTGGGTATTCACTGGAAGGATTGATGTTGAAGCTGAAACTCCAATGCTTTGGCCACCTGATGTGAAGAAGCAACTCATTTAAAAAGACCTTGATGCTAGGAAAGATTGAAGGTGGGAGGAGAAGGGGATGACAGAGAATGAGACAGTTGGATGGCATCACTGATGCAATGGACTTGAGTTTGAGTAGGCTCCGGGAGTTGGTGATGGACAGAGAAGACTGGCATGCTGCAGTCCATGGGGTTGCAAAGAATGTGACTGAAGTGAACTGAGGAAGAAAACAAAACAGTTTATTTAGTTGCTGCTGCTGCTGCTAAGTTGGTTCACTTGTGTCTGACTCTATGCAACCCATAGCTGGCAGCCCACCAGGCTCTTTATGTGAAGAAGCAACTCATTTAAAAAGACCTTGATGCTAGGAAAGATTGAAGGTGGGAGGAGAAGGGGATGACAGAGAATGAGACAGTTGGATGGCATCACTGATGCAATGGACTTGAGTTTGAGTAGGCTCCGGGAGTTGGTGATGGACAGAGAAGACTGGCATGCTGCAGTCCATGGGGTTGCAAAGAATGTGACTGAAGTGAACTGAGGAAGAAAACAAAACAGTTTATTTAGTTGCTGCTGCTGCTGCTAAGTCGGTTCACTTGTGTCTGACTCTATGCAACCCCATAGCTGGCAGCCCACCAGGCTCTTCCATCCCTGGGATTCTCTAGGCAAGAATACAGGAGTGGGTTGCCATTTCCTTCTCCAATGCATAAAAGTGAAAAGTGAACGTGAAATCGTTCAGTCATGTCCAATTCTTAATGACCCCATGAACTGCAGCCTACGAGGCTCCTCTGTGCATGTGATTTCCCAGGCAAGAGTACTGGAGTGGGTTGCCATTGCCTTCTCTGGTATTTAGTTGAATAGTGATCATTTGTACGCATGCGCCACAGAGGCAGGAGGAAAAGTATATTGTTCAAAGATTCATATACCATATATAATGTGGTATAAAATCACTGTAAGGTATATCCTACAAACCCTAAAGCAACTACTATAATTAGCACAAGAGCTGTTTTAGAATCATAAACTAATTAATTAAAAAGAACCAGAAAATGACAAAAAGAAAACACAGCACAGATGAAACAAATGAAAAGCAAGTAGCCAGATGGTAGATTTAAACTTAACCACATCAGTGATCACATTAGGTGTAAATGATCTAAATAATGAAGAGGAAAATTTTGTCATATTGGATAAAAAAAACATGGAACCATATCCTGCCTGAGAGAAACATGTTATAATATATGGACACAAATAGTTTAAAGAATAGAAAAAGATTTCTGTGCTAACACTAATCAAAAGAGAGCTGGAGTGGCTATATTAATGTCAGAGAGAGTAGATATTTGAGCAAAGATTGTTACTAGGATGATAGAAGTTGATTTCTTAAATTTAGAGGTTGACTCATCAAGGGGATATCCTAACTTATCTGGCTTAAACAATGAGGACATGTGATCTCATGTGATAAGAATGCTGCAATATCTGGTTCCAGGGTTGGCTAGTTCAACAGCTCAAAGACACCAAAGACTCAGGTTATTTCTGTGTTTTGGCTCTGCTATCCCTGAAACGTCTGCTTGGTCCTTAGGCTGGCCTCACTCATAAGTGAAAGATGGCCACCATCATTCTAGAAGTCACAGGAAGTGGATGAAAAGAAACCTCTTTTCTCCCCAGTTGCCCTCAGCTACTTTTCCTCGAGTCATTTATCAGCATCATGTCAACCCTTGGGCACCTGTAAACTAAACCAAACTCAGGTGAAGGAAAAGGTATTGCTAACTGGATCAGATGGGCATTCAGCAATTTTTTTTCTGTAGAGGGTGCAATGGCAAAAATCATATTTCTGTAGGCTGTATGCAATTCTGCTATTGTAGCATGGAAGCATTCATAGACATAAATAAAGACATGGCTGTGTATCTTTTTTACATATAGAATCAGCCAATGAGCTGGATTTGACTCACAAAAGCCATTGTTTGCTGACACGAGTCACCTGGAGTAAAGACAGGACTACCCTTGTCAGGGGTTGGGTGCTAAAACAAAATGAGCATTCTCTTAGCTAGGAAGTTGGAAGGCACGTCTGTTGCGTGGGCAGTTAGCAGGATCTGTCACATACAGCGTCTTCTATAGTCCCTGGGGTTGTTTGGCGCTCAGTAAAGCCTGGCTGGTTGAATGGTGAGAGACATGCACTGGGAGAGCCAGTGAGCACCTCTGCAGACAGACCTAAGCTTTGAAAGGGAATTGTTGCCACATTCTCACCTCTTTGCCCCAGGGCCTTGCACGCCCTTGAGGTGAGATTTGCTCTCCTTACAGCTGTTCTGTGATACAATTTGGGTAAGCTGGAAGGTAACCAGGTGAAGGAGAGAGTTCATGGTGCTGAAGCAATGTCTTTGCTCCAGCAGGATGATATCCTTGCCTCCCTCGGGTCCCTGACATCAAAGCTTCCTAGTGGCAGCAGCACAAATAATAAATTAAAAGGAAAAAGATCAAGCGTGACAGTGCATGGCTGAAAGGTTGAATGATGATGTTATGAAGCCAGAGAAAGACAGCCCTTCCCCCCCTTTAAACCTAGAGTTACACTTCTTCCCTTGGCTAGTGAACACAGTTCTTTTTTGTCTGCAAATACCTTCTTTCTGTACTGAATGTGTAACATGCTGTGAAAATATGTGGGTGCCTACTAGGATGATTCATTCCCCCCCAAAATCTAGCAATTGGAGGAGTCATATCACTCCATGCAATTACAGGTTTGGGGCACCCTTTCCTACAGCTAGCCAGGAGCTACCATATTCATGAGCAATTTGCTAAATCTAACCAGGATCCTGGGGAATTCTGAGTGGGGGAGATAATTAAGAACTGACAAATTGGCAGTTGGCTTTTACATGATTTTCTTACTGGGATGAATTCTAGGAAAGGAAACCTCAGAGGTGACTATAAGAATAGTTCGTTTCTAGAACTAAGAGCTTTCAGGAGTGTTGCCTTCAACAAAAACAGAAAAATCCTGAACGTACAGAAGATGCCAAGTTCAGCTCCTTGCCCCTTTTCTCTCAGGGCAAGGGCATTTGTCATAAAATGCAGTTAAGACATGGAGAACACAGGAACCTCTGTGTGGTGACACCGGGACAAAAGAGCAGATAAAACCAAGGAGGGTCTTGTAATGCAGGAACAGAAACACCAGATCCTTATTGTCTGTCCCCCGCCCATGTTGTAACTATGAATGAATTTCAGGTCCTCCTGAGCAGTATGACCTGCCTCTCCTCCTACCCCATAGAAGAAGGTATTTGCCTTACTCTCCCCCATCCCCATACATGCCTCCTCCTATCAGCAAATGACCCACAAGACCCCTATTCTGTTCCTTGTGCCCTGGCTATAAAAATGGATCAAGGACCTTTTCAATGTCCATTCTCCTTTGGGCCAGCCTGCTGTTCTGACAGCGTCCCCCACTCTAATGAACTTTATTTCTCTCTCATTCTGTCTCATGTCTGGAAATTCTTTTCCAACCCGTGCATGGACCCCGACACTCTGGACTCAAGCTTCTGGATTCAAATCAGTTCTATAATTTACTAGTTTTCTGACTTTGGTCAAGTTTATCAAACTCTCCAAGCCTCTATTTATTTAACTTTAAAAGGGATGTGATAGTAGCACCTGTCTCACAGAGGTACAATGAAAAGAGTCCAGCTACATAAAATGCAAAGGCAGGGAAAGTGACTGAAGAGTTAGAAAGAAGTACAGGGACCATCCTGTTGTAAAAGGGCACAGAGGGCTGAAAGGATGCTCTCGGGTTATACCTTCTTGTTCCTGCCTGCGTGCATCCCAGCTTGGCTTTTCTAAATCATCCTCCAAGGAACATGACATTCTCTCAACAGAGAAAAAATGCACAGCATTTCCTGGGTGGTCCAGTTCAGGAAGTAAACAAAGGGGTGAACAATTTGTGTCCACCTGGCCCCTCATTGTATGAGGCTGATAGAACTGGAATTCCAGGCAGAGCAGAAGTGGATTTCCACTCTGGTTATCTGAGCTGAGGCCTTCTGTGTCAGACTTCTAAAGATTTTTTGTTTGCGTTTCCATTTTTTCTTCTCAAGTTTGAGCCAGCTCAGAAAAAACAAATTCCTAAATCTGTATTTTAACCTAGTGTAAACACTGGTTTTCACAGACAACAATAGGAAACTAGGGCCAGTCTGGGGAAAGGTTTAAAGAATAGTCTAAGCACTATTGTGAAATGTTTTACAGAATGTTAAATTCTTTGAATATGATAATACATATTCATATTCTACTAGAGTCTTTTAATTTCAACAATCTACTTAAACCACTTAAATTTACATAAATATGTGTTCAGTTTCTTGAATACGTGGTTTTCTTCAACCTGGAATGATTATTTCCACCACTTTCCCTGTATTAGATATTGATATTAGATACAAATTAGAGATTTGTGTTGATATACTGATCATGACCCAGGCTTTCAAGGACATTGCCTGTGGTTTTCTTTCTACAGTCTTATTCTCATTGCTGCCTGAGTTAGTTTTGCTTCAGTTCATGGCAGTCAAGAGGTGGAATTATAGTCTCCAAGTTTGTGAGATAGTGTTCTCTGTCCTTTCAGAAAACAGTAATAACTAAGGAGTCTAGTGTGGTTCCTGGTTCCAGTAGATGTTTCCAGTATTATATCCCATGTTACCTTTAATTCTACCTTTTCTTTCTTTTTTGTTTACTGACTGAAGATTCAAATATATTTCATACATGAGTTTCTGTCACTTTAAACATGGTTTAAATACCCAGGACAGGTGACAAAGAAGAGAGACTGAAGCCTTAGGGAAGAGGGCCTGAGGACCAAGGCCAACCCCTACTGTCTATTGATGGTCTGATCTTGAGAAAGTCACTGTGTCTCTCTCAGTTATATCTATGGGAATCAGTTTACCACCCATATTGTGAAAAGACCCTGATGCTGGGAAAGATTGAAGGCAAAAGAAGGGGGCAGCAGAGGATGAGACGGTTAGATAGCATCACTGACTCAATGGGCATGAATTTGACAAACTCCAGGAGATGATGGAGGACAGAAGAACCTGGTGTGTTGCAGTCCATGGGGTTGCAAAGAGTCAGACATGACTTAGCAACTTAACAACATTGAGTTTAGTTGTTGGATTCGTTGGAGTTATCACCTGTGTGAAACTGCTTGTTAGTATTTGTTGAGCTACATTGGGCTCAGTTTCTTAGTGATCTTTGTTACTGATCTGTCAAGTAACCCAAAGTGCTCATTGCTTAACTCAATACACTCACACAAGAGCAAGAAAAACCGTTTCTACCCAAAGCAGTTGGATTTCCTGAATTTTTACATCACTGCTGAGATACTAATTTAAATTGTAGGAATTCTACTTAGTCAGATTCTCTCTCTACGCTGCTTCCCCTGGTTAATCATATCTATATATATAATTTTGCTTTCCCACAACAACTTAAGGATAGCTTTTGCAATTTCACAATTAAAAGAACAATTCCTCTTTTTCATGAAGTCTTTTCCTGGAGGGAAGACTTTAGTTAGCAGCTGACCAAATCCAAGATAAGACTTTATTTTTATCAACTTCCGCAACTCACTTAGTTCCTGATGTAACAGTGACATCTTGTTCAATCTGCATAAGCGGCTGTGCAGAGAGGAAATTGCAAAAGGAACACGAATCACTATTATGCCTTTAACTAATTTATGCATGCGGGGTTCATTTCCTCCAGCAGAGTCCAGGATTAGAAGTGATGGATGCCTCCCAGGGGCCCCTATCCATCATTAGTCAGAATACTCTGCTACCTCCCGAAGGAAGAGCCTGATTCTTTGAGAGGCTTTTTTTTCTCTCCTCCTTTTCTTGACTGTTTCTGGCTTGCAAAGATTATCTTTCTTCAATAACCCAGGCTTTACTGTGACCCTGAATAAGGAAGCCATTCATTCATGAATGGCTCTTATCCATTCATTATTTACTAAAAAGAAGAAAAAAAAACATATTGAAAGTCTACTTGGTGCTAGCCCCTCTACTATGCACTGAAAATAGGCATGTGAAGACAAATTAGTTCTAGCCCTCAAGATTTCCAGTTTTGGAGAGGCACTGAAGAGATAAACTAGGCAATGCTTGTGAGAGGCTGAATGCTTGAAGAGAGGACTGCCTTGCTGTCTTTATAGTATTGCTGTGGAGAACTGTGCCAGCTCAGCCTTTAGTGCTTCCCTGGTGGCTCAGTTGGTAAAGAATCTGCCTGAAATGTGGGAGATCTGACTGAGTTTGATCCCTGGGTTGGGGAGATCCCCTGGAGGAGAGCGTGGCAACTCGCTCCAATATTTTTGCCTGGAGAATCCCATGGACAGAGGAGCCTGGCGGGCTACAGTTCATAGGGTCACAAAGAGTCAGACACGACTGAGCAACTAAGCACAGCATGTCCTTTAAAGTTTTCACCATGTGCCAAGCACTGTTCTAAGCTCTTGATATGTATTAACTCATTTAATCCACACAACAACTTTATAAGGCAGATACAATTTCATCTACTTTTATAGTTGGGAAAATAGGTACCCAGAATTTAAGCAATTTGTCCAGGGTCACAGAGATGGTGTTTTTTTTTTTTTTTTAAGGAAAGAGTAGCTAAGAGGCATGGACTCTGCTACTGGTGTGGGGCTTCCCTGGTGGCTCAGTGGAAAAGAATCCGCCTACCAAGCAGGAGACGTGGGTTTGATCCTGGGTTGGGAAGATCCCCTGGAGAAGGAAATGGCAACCCTTCCAGTGTTCGTGCCTGGGAAATCCCACGGGCAGAGGAGCCTGGTGAGCTACAGTCCATGGGGTTGCGAACAGTTGGACACGACTTAGTGACAGAGCATGCGTGCACTGCTGTTTCTTAGTGTGTTGTGACTAGACAGATAACACTGTTGTGGTTTGGGCCCAGAAAAGTGAAAGTGAAATTGTCAGTCAGTCAGTCATGTTGGACTCTTTGAGACCTCATGGACTGTAGCCCACCAGGCTCCTCTGTCCATGGGAGTCTCCAGGCAAGAATACTGCAGTGGGTAGTCATTCCTTTCTCCAGAGGATTTTCCCAACCCAGGGATTAGACGCAGGTCTGCATTGCAAGCAGTTCTTTATGGTCTGAGCCATCAGGGA
>SJYC01062926.1:0-11566 GCA_006408675.1 Madoqua kirkii
TTCTTCCAAGGAGTAAGTGTCTTTTAATTTCATGGCTGCAGTCACCATCTGCAGTGATTTTGGAGCCCAAAAAACTAAAGTCTGACACTGTTTCCACTGTTTCCTCATCTATTTCCCATTAAGTGATGGGACCAGATGCCATGATCTTCGTTTTCTGAATGTTGAGCTCCAAGCCAACTTTTGCACTCTCCTCTTTCACCTTCATCAAGAGGCCCTTGAGGTCCTCTTCACTTTCTGCCATAAGGGTGGTGTCATCTGCATATCTGAGGTTATTGATATTTCTCCCAGCAATCTTGATTCAAGCTTGTGCTTCTTCCAGCCAAGCATTTTTGCATATAAGTACTGTACATCGAAGTTAAATAAGCAGGGTGACAGTATACAGCCTTGACATACTCCATTTCCTATTTGTAACCAGTCTGTTGTTCTATGTCCAGTTCTAACTGTTGCTTCCTGACCTGCATACAGATTTCTCAAGAGGCAGATCAAGTCGTCTGGTATTACCATCTCTTTCAGAATTTTCTACAGTTTATTGTGATCCACACAGTCAAAGGCTTTGGCATAAACAATAGAGCAGAAGTAGATGTTTTTCAGGAACTCTTATGCTTTTTCAATGATCCAGCAGATGTTGCCAATTTGATGTCTGGTTCCTCTGCCTTTTCTAAAACCAGCTTGAACATCTGGAATTTCACAGTTCATGTATTGCTGAACCCGGCCTGGAGAATTTTGAGCATTACTTTACTAGTGTGTGAGATGAGTGCAATTGTGCTGTAGTTTGAGCATTCTTTGGCCTGCCTTTCTTTGGGATTGGAAGGAAAACTGATCTTTTCCAGTCCTGTGGCCACTGCTGAGTTTTCTAAATTTGTGACATATTGAGTGCTACCCTTTCACAGCATCATCTTTCAGGATTTGAAATAGCTCAACTGGAATGCCATCACCTCCACTACCTTTGTTCGTAGTGATGCTTTCTAAGGCCCACTTGACTTTACATTCCAGGATGTCTGGTTCTAGGTGAGTGATCATACCATTGTGATTATCTTGGTCATGAAGATCTTTTTTGTACAGTTCTTCCGTGTGTTCTTGCCACCTCTTCTTAATAACTTCTGCTTCTGTTAGGTCCATACCATTTCTGTCCTTTATTCTGCCTATCTTTGCATGAAATAATCCCTTGGTATCTCTAATTTTCTTGAAGAGATCTCTAGTTTTTCCCATTCTGTTGTTTTTCTTTATTTCTTTGTGTTGATCATTGAGCAATGCTTCCATATCTCTTTTTGCTATTATTTGGATTTTGCATTTAGATGCTTTTATCTTTCTTTTTGTCCTTGGCTTTTCACCTCTCTTCTTTTCCCAGCTATTTGTAAGGCCTCCTCAGACAGCCATTTTGCTTTTGTGCATTTATTTTCCATGGAGATGTCTTCATCCGTGTCTCCTGTACAATGTCATGAACCTCTGTCCATATTTCATCAGGCACTCTGTCTATCAGATTGAATCCCTTTAATCTACTTCTCACTTCCACTGTATAATCACAAGGGATTTGATTTTGGTCATACCTGAATGGTCTAATTTTTTCCCCTACTTTCTTCAATTTAAGTCTGAATTTGGTAATAAAGAGCTCATGATCTGAGCCACAGTCAGCTCCTGGTCTTGTTTTTGCTGACTGTATAGAGCTTCTCCATCTCTAACTGCAAAGAATATAATCAATCTGATTTCTGTGTTGACCATCTGGTGATATCCAATACAGTATACACCAACCTTATGGCAGAAAGTGAAGAGGAACTAAACAGTCTCTTTGTGAGAGTGGAAGAGGAGAGTGAAAAAGCTGGCTTAACACTCAACACTGAGACAACGAAGATCATGGCATCTGGCCCCATCACTTCATGGGAAATGGATGAGGAAACAGTGGAAACAGTGTTAGACTTTATTTTGGGGGGCTCCAAACTTATTGCAGATGTTGACTGCAGCCATGAAATTAAAAGACGCTTACTCCTTGGAAGGAAAGATATGACCAACCTAGATAGCATATTGAAAAACTGAGATGTTACTTTGCCAACAAAGGTCCATCTAGTCAAGGCTATGGTTTTCCAGTGGTTATGTAGGGATGCAAGAGTTGCACTGTGAAGAAAGCTGAATGTCAAAGAATTGGTGCTTTTGAACTGTGGTGTTGGAGAAGACTCTTGAGAGTCCCTTGGACTGCAAGCAGATCCAACCAGTACATTCTGAAAGAGATCAACCCTGGGTGTTCTTTGGAAGGAATGATGCTAAAACTGAAACTCCTGTACTTTGGCCACTTCATGCAAAGAGTTGACTCATTGGAAAAGACTCTGATGCTGGAAGGGATTGGGGGCAGGAGGAGAAGTGGTGACATAGGATTTGATGGCTGGATGGCATTACCAACTCAATGGACATGAGTTTGAGTAAACTCCGGGAGATAGTGATGGACAGGGAGGCCTGGTGTATTGCAATTCATGGGGTCACAAAGGGTCAGACACGACTGAGCGACTAAACTGAACTGAACTCATATATATGTACTTTAGAAAGATGGTAATGATAACCCTGTATGCTAGACAGCAAAAGAGAGACAGATGTATAAAACGGTCTTTTGGACTCCATGGGAGAGGGAGAGTGTGGGATGATTTGGGGATATGTCATGGAAACATGTATAATATCATATAAGAAACAAATCGCCAGTCCAGTTTCAATACAGGATCCTTGGGGCTGGTGCACTGTGATGACCCAGAGGGGTGGAATGGGATGGAGGTGGGATGGGGTGTTCAGGATGGGGAACATGTGTATGCCCATGGCAGATTCATGTTGGTGTGTGGCAGAATCAATACAATATTGTAAAGTAATTAGCCTCTAATTAAAATAAATTTAAATTAAAAAATTAAATAAAATTCTGTAGCTGTAAGAAATAAGAATTTCCCAGTGGTGGAGAATATATTCTATTGATTTAGATTAGTCCAGGTGGGCTTCTGATATTTGATCTTATCAGTATCAGCTCAGAACTGTCTTTGGAGAGCTATTTCTTTCATACCCAGGTAAGATGGTTGTAGCCATGGTAGGTATCACTTAACTGATCATGGCACTCTTTTATGCCAAGCCTGGAAGCAGTTTTCTGAATCCTTCTCAACATAATGCTTTAGGCAACCAGCAGTCGCTATCTATTTTTTGGAATTAGCACAAGAGATGAAACCATTTCACGAACTCTGCTTGGTCCTATAAAATAACTATCACTCCTATATTGCATTCTGGGTTTGGGGATGAAAAATGTCAGCTCAGGTATTCTTTCTTCCAGTAAGTTTCCCTGATTACTCCAGTCCGCACTTCTTGCTTCTTCCTTGGAAAAACCTTTTTACCTTTATAGTTAGTGTCAAATATTGTATCCTTTAGTTGTGCCATGGATCTTAATTCTCTCCCCAAATATGTATTTGAGAGCCTTTTCCAAGTGACAGTTATGACAGAACTTTTATCAGCACTGTAATTCATGCCTCCTTCTACATTGGCCATGGCACTAGAGTGTCAAAATTATTTGTCTGATTTTCTATCCATAGCTATAGAGGTCGCTGGCTATTAGACAAAGGGCAAAATAAAGGGCCAAGTGAGGCACTTTTGTTTGTTTCATTTTTTTTTCTAAATTTGGTTCAGTGCCTATAGTCAAAATGAAAGATTGTTAAGATTTTTCTTTGATGTCTTATAGCAACCCATTATCCCATTCTCATATATGGGACCCTGTTATCTTACCACAGAAGAAAAGTATATGATGAATTGTGATAAGGAATTTCATATGTTATTCTGGAAATGTTTTAATTTCTAAATGGATATCTGCATGTTATATCGCTTCACTTGTATCCTACTCTTTGCAACCCTATGGATTATAGCCCAACAGGCTCCTTTGTTCATGGAATTCTCCAGGCAACAATACTGGAGTGGGTTGCCATTTCCTTCTCCTGGAGATCTTCCCAACCCAGGGATTGAACCTAGCTCTCCCACATTGCAGGCAGACTCTTTACTGACTAAGCCACCAGGGAAGCCCTTAGAAGGGGTACTTAACCCAAAGACTATCTTCAGTCGAAGAATTCCAGGCACTATGATATGGGGGAATATGAGCAATAAGATATTTGGGGGAGAAGAATGGCTCATATCATGGCATTTGAATAACCATCTACTCTAACTATACATAAGGCTACTATTGCTAAGTGATGGTAACTGTATTTGTTTTAGTCCATGTTGGCATAATGCCATCAGCAGCCCTGTGGGTTGTCCACCTGCATTTGGTTTTTGAGTGCTTTGGTATATGCTAATCCAATGGGAAAGTTGCTATTAAATTGACACTGATCACATTAAAATAGCCATGGGAACAAATTCATTACCCCAATTTGCTGCTAGCCATCACATGTTAATCTAGAAAAATAAAATTGTATGTTGGATCATCAGATTGCAGAAGTTCTGTTTCTTGACATTTCTTCAAATGCAGTCAGTCCTAAGCAACATTACAAAATAGTTTGTTTGAGGGAGCTCTAGATTTCCCCAAAATTCTTTTCTCTTTTTAGAGACACATACTTGGTTCCCAGGGGTTTGAATGCTTGCCCCTCTTTCTTAACAAACCATTTTACCTGTTATAATACATTAAAAGACAAGGATACCAGGCTTCCCTGGTGGCTCAGTGGTAAAGAATCTGCCTGCCAATGCAAGATACATGGGTTCAATCCAACAGCTGGAAAAATCCTACATGCCGCAGAGCAACTAAGATTGTGCGGCACAGTTATTGAGTCTGAACTGCACCTATTGAGCCCATGTGCTGCAACTACTGAAGCCCATGCACCTAGATTCTGTGATTAACAAGAGAAGCCACTACAACAAGAAGCCTGTGCACAGTGATTAGAGAAAAGCCTGAACAGCAACAAAGACTCAGCACATTGGGGCACACTGGGGTACACGTGTCTCTTTCAATTCTGGTTTCCTCAGTGTGTATGCCCAGCAGTGGAATTGCTGGGTCATAAGGCAGTTCTATTTCCAGTTTTTTAAGGAATCTCCACATTGTTCTCCACAGTGGCTGTACTAGTTAAATGAGGTGGATAAAACTGGAGCTGATTATAGAGAGTGAAGTAAGCCAGAAAGAAAAACACCAATACTGTATACTAACGCATATATATGGAATTTAGAAAGATAATAACTATAACCCTGTATGTGAGACAGCAAAAGAGGCACTGATGTATAGAACAGTCTTTGGACTCTGTGGGAGAGGGAGAGGGTGGGGTGATTTGGGAGAATGCATTGAAACATGTATAATATCATATAAGAAATGAATTGCCAGTCTAGGTTCGATGCAGGATACAGGATGCTTGGGGCTGGTACACTGAGATGACCCAGAGGGATGGTATGGGGAGGGAGATGGGAGGGGGTTTCAGGATTGGGAACACATGTACACACGTGGCGGATTCATGTTGATGTATGGCAACACCAATACAATATTGTAAAGTAAAATAATAATAATAATAAAAGAAAAAAAAAAAGACCCAGCACAGCCAAAACTACATAAATAAAATAATAGAAAAGGATACATTCGTAAGGGCAGATGTTTAGCATTCCTCCATGAATTGAAGTCATATTCTTCTCTTTTATCTTTTGAAAAATTGTATTCTTTTATTAACCATCAAAACTTTCCCAATGACCATTAATCTTAGGTAATATAAGCCTACAGTGTTGAGGAATAGCATGATATGAAGAAAGTTACGTAGACTTTGGAATTAGACCAACCTGCCTTTAAATCCAGTTAAAACACTAGTTATTTCATTTTTTGCAACTCAATCAAACTACTGTCTAGTACAGGGGCTGAAGTTAGTCCTTACCCAAGCAGTTGTCTAGAAACAAATATAACTGTATTTTGTATCCTGCAGTAGTTCAAATGCTGTATATTGTATGTTGTGATTGAATACAAAATACATCAAAAGAGGTTGTTTTTGTAACCTCATTTTCTTTACGTGTAGAATGGGAGCAATAACCAATATCACAAGTTTGTTTTGAGAATTAAATGATAAATACATATAAAGTGCTTGGCACAGTGAATATTTTAATTTTCTCCCTCTCTCTTTTCATCTTCATCACGTGAGTAATTTTAACTCTTTCTGCAAGTATGCTCTAGGGAAGGAATAGTTCATAAACCCTATGTGTTTTCACTAACACATTGTTAATTCTTAAAAGGAAATTTTTACATTTTTGCAAAACTGAAAGAGCAGAATTTTGTATGAGCTGTCATGTGTATATAAAAAGTCATCTTTTTTATGCTATTAGATTTCAAGCCTCAAAGCCCAATAAGTTGTTATGACCTTGCCAGCAATAGCTCAAACTCCTGCTATTAAATGTGGGATGCCTCACATACCATTCCAAAATATTGGCTTTAGCAACGAATGAATTATTAAACGTCAAATTGTTATTTCCTGTGACAGTTTCCAAATGGACTGGGTCTGCACTAACAAGTAGTGAAATGTGCCTCCAGCCGCCTCGCAGCTGTGGAAGAAACGGATTGCAACTCCAGTGGACTCATTTTACCTGGCAGCAGAGCACTGGAAGGCTCGCCCATCTGTCAACACACATTTCTCTTCCAATCTCCTTTAGCCCCTTCTTGAATTCGTTCTTGTTTAAAGAGAAAAGCAAGAGCTATTCAAAGTGGTGGCTTTTTATAAGGGCATTTCAAGTACAGTCAGCTCTAGAAAGTTCACTTATGTGGTGTTCATGTTGTGGATTATACTCATTTGACTATATTCTCTTTACTTGCTAGCATTCTCTTTATTGTTTTACCCACCAAATAAGCATATTGAAAAATAACAGATTCATTAATTAAATATAAACCAAACAGGCTCTAATATCTCAAAACAAAGAAAAAGCCAGTTAGAAAATTCTTTAGCCTGAGTTCTGAGTTCTGTTTGTATTTCAAATGGAAAGGAAAATAATTTCTTAAATCAAGTTAAATTATTTATTATATGTGTTGATAAATAAGTTTTACAGGAGCATAGATCTGCCCTCTGAAACATGTAACATTATCACTTACTCATGGCTTTCAAATGGCATGAGTAATGGCTGACACCTCATTAAATATAAGCAAATGATTGTCCAGACCATTCTTGTTAACTGGGACTATCTGGGAAGAAACTGTCACTTGTTCACTGTTATAAATGTTAGCCCTCTAACATTTCATCAGTGATGATTGAAATATTTTCTTATTAATGCACTCTTCCCACTATTTCTGAGTAGGAAGTGAGCTAGGAGATTTAGTTCAAGCACCATTTGGTGCTGATGTACCATTGTGCAGATTTTAAGATTACTTCAACTGGTTGAGTAGAAGCAGCTTACTCAGTGTAATTGCAGCTTCTCAGCTATCATCCAAGAACCTGAGGGAAAGTAAGATAAAAAAAAAAAAATATAAGCAAATGATTGCCAGACCATTCTTGTTAACTGGGACTATCTGGGAAGAAACTGTCACTTGTTCACTGTTATAAATGTTAGCCCTCTAACATTTCATCAGTGATGATTGAAATATTTTCTTATTAATGCACTCTTCCCACTATTTCTGAGTAGGAAGTGAGCTAGGAGATTTAGTTCAAGCACCATTTGGTGCTGATGTACCATTGTGCAGATTTTAAGATTACTTCAACTGGTTGAGTAGAAGCAGCTTACTCAGTGTAATTGCAGCTTCTCAGCTATCATCCAAGAACCTGAGGGAAAGTAAGATAAAAAAAAAGAGAGAGAAAAAAATCAATGCTTAAGAAGATGGTATTATGCCTTGGCTTACTAAGGTTTTGTGTCTTTGACTAGCCATACATAATCTGCTGAAAGTGTATTCAAAGATGTACCACTTTGCTGAAGTAGCTTAGAGAAAGGAAATACATGGGAAGGCTGTTAATCATCCTGAATGTTAAAAGGCACAGGTAGCAGAGGTTTTTTGTCAATGAATTTGTCTATCATTCTCTATTATCACGAATGTCTGTACAGATTTTCTTACTTCCCTTCTGTAACTATTTTTTATTGAAATAGGCTTGATTTACAATGTTGCATTAATTACTGCTGTACAACAAAGTGATTTAGTTATCCATATTTATACATCCTTTTTAATATGCTTCTCCATTGTGGTTTATTGCAGGATATTGAATATAGTTCCCTGTGGTACATAGTAAGACCTTGTTGTTGATACATTCCATATATAATAGCTTGCTAACCCCAACCATATACTCTATTCCTCCCCACTCCCTCCATGGCAACCACCAGTCTGTTCACTATGTCTGTGATTCTGTTTCATAGATAGATTCATTTGTGTCATATTCTAGGTTCCACATATAAGTGAAATCATATGGTATTCGTCTTTCTTTTTCTGATTTAGTTAACTTAGTATGATAATCTCTAGTTGCATCCATGTTTCTGCAAATGGCATTATTTCATTATTTTAATGGTTGAGTCATATTCCATTCTGTATATGTACCACATCTTCTTTACCCATTCATCTATTAATAGATATGAAAGGTTGTTCCCATGTCTTGGCTACTGTGAATAGTGCTGCTATGGGCATAGAGTTGAGTGTATCTTTTTGAATTATAGTTTTGTTCAGATATATAACCAAGAATGGGGTTGCAGGACCATATAGCAATTCTATTTTTAGCTTTCTGAGGAACCTCCATACTGTTTTCCACAGTGGCTTGTAGGAGAGTTGTACATTGTAGGAGGATTACTTTTTCTCCATATACTCTCCACCATTTGTTATTTGTAGGCTTATTAATGCTGACCATTCTGACTGGTGTGAGGTGGTATCTCGTTATAGTTTCAATTTGTTGAGCGTCTTTTCATGTGCCTATTAGCATATCTTTTTTAGAGAAAAGTCTATTTAGGTCTTCTGCCCATTTTGAAGTAGAGTTGTTTATTTGTTTCATTGTTGAGTTGCATGGGCTGTTTTTGTATTTTGGAAATTAAGCCCTCATTGATCTCATCATTTACAGATATTTTCTCTCATTCTATAGGTTATCTTTTCATTTTGTATGTATGTGTGTTAGTTGCTCAGTAATGTCTGACTCTTTGCAACCCCATAGCTCACCAGGCTCCTCTCTCCATGGGATTTTCCAGGCAAGAATACTGGAGAGGGTTGCCATTCCCTTCTCCAGGGGATCTTCTTGACCCAGAGACTGAACCCAGGTCTCCTCCATTGCAGGCATATTTTTTACTTTCTGAGCTGGTGGATGACTATGGGCAGCAGGCACTTTGGGAGACATTCAATTGTATAGATGCCTACTTTTGTAGGCTCAAGAAATACTTAGATACTTGTTATTTATTTTCACCACTCATTCCTTCTTTCTTTAGCTACTTCTAGTCATTGGCTTTATAGTTAATGAAGCATATAATAAATGCTAAGGAAAGTAGGCTGTTACTTCTAGCTTTGCTAACTAGGATGACTGAAAATACTCACACAGATCTACAGGGCTTGAAATCACAATAATTAAAAAATAAATGGGACTTTACAGAGGTGGCATACATCTCCATCAAGGATAGGTATTTCTTTTTTAAAACAAAATTTGTGTTTTATTTTTATTCAGATGAAGCAATAACTAAATGCTAAAAGCTAGGTAGAGATGATTTTTTCTTTTTAAAAAACTTTTTATTTTGTATTGGGCTATAGCCAATTAATGATTATGTGATAGTTTCAGGTGAACAACAAAGTGACAGCCATATGTATACATGTATCCACTCTACCACAAACCCTCTCCCATCCAGGTTGCCACATAACATTGAGCAGAGTTCCATATGCTATACAGTAGGTCATTGTTGGTTATCTGTTTTAAATATAGCAGTGTGTACATGACCATGGGATATGTATTTCTGATATCTAAATTTTGAATGATATCAGCAAAAGTGGTAGAATGAAGACCTCCAAAAATTCCCTCCTCCATAAAATCAATAGAAACACTGACAAAATTGTGCAAATCAACTTTTATTAAACTCTAGGAACTATTCAAAGGCAAGTGGTAATTCAGTAAGCATTTACTCAATAAAATGGTTGAATCTGCATGAGAACAATGAATTTTGAAAAGTGAATGTGTTAGTCACTCATTCCATGTTTGACTCTTTGCCACCCAATGGACTGTAGCCTGCCAGGCTCCTCTGTCCATGGGATTCTCCAGGCAAGAATACTGGAGTTGGTAGCCATTCTTTTCTCCAGGGGATCTTCCTGACCCAGGGATCAAATCTGCATCTCCTGACTTACAGATGGATTCTTTACCATCTGAACCACCAAGGAATGTTATTTTAATTTGTCTTATTCTCATCCCATCTTTTCCAACTCTGTGGTAGCTTTGAAAACCAGTGCCTTGCAATTACAGTGAAAACTAGCAGCTTTAATTGCCTATGTAGCATAAGATTAGAGCTCCTCCAAATCTCATTTCCATTGAAATGACTTTATTTCAATTGTTTGGTGACTCTTTGAATGACACTACTCACTAGGCTGACTTTGATCTTACTCAGACTCAAACCTCTCCCTACAAAAACAGTATATTACCCAGGCATGTTTATGAAAATGATCAGAAGCAATTTTTGAACATCATGGCTGGTTGAGGTAGCAGATAACAGTTGGATCAAAAATGTGCATGTGTGCCAAGCTGCTTCAGTTGTTTCTGACTCTCTGTGAACCTATGGACTATAGCCCATTAGGCTCCTCTGTCCATGGGATTCTCCAGGCAAGAATATTAGAGTGGTTTGCCATGCCTTCCTCCAGGGGATCTTCCTGACCCAGGGATTGAACCTGTGTCTCTTACATCTACCTGCACTGGCAGGCGAGTTTTTTACCACTAGTGCCTCAAAAAGCTTAAATGGAAAAACTGAGAAATGAGATATCTTACAGTGAGGTTTTGAAAACTTCTGACATATTCTTGGGAATCTATAAGTTCACAAGCGTGTGTAGGGTTGTTAATGTTAACATGCCTTGGAAAGAAGTGAGAAGGCCCTAATCTCTCACCTGGCTAATCTCAAGGCTCTACATAAGCAGGAAGTGAAGGCTAAGGTGAATTTTGTGGCTGAATTTTGGAAATGAGGCCAAATATGCACACAGAGGCCCTCAACAAAGACTAAGAGACAGGCTTTCAAAGATATCTCTTTATACTCATTTGACCACATCGATAGCCAAGCAGAAATATTAGTAGCCACATATGAAAAAGAATATAAAATTTAAATATATAATTCAGAAAATTCAAAATAGAATAAATAACAGCAACAAAACAGCTAAAACAATAAAATCCTTGGGAAGGTACAGAATCTAATTTTCAGAGTTGCCATATTGTAATATTCAAAATGTCTACTTTTCAACAAAAATTACAAGACATTCAAGGAAACAAGAAAAGAATAGCCTGTACACAGGGAAGAAAGCAGTTAACAGAAACTATCAAATCTTGGAATTACTACAGAAACATTTTAAATCAGCAATTTAAAATATGTTCAAAGGATTGCAAGAAATCATGTTTAAAAGATAAAGGAAGATATGAAAGCAATACTTCACCAAATAGAGAACACCAATAAGAAGATATAAATTGGGAAAAAA
>SJYC01062928.1:0-11904 GCA_006408675.1 Madoqua kirkii
GCCTACCACGTGGATTAAACCTGTCAGAGGGAGGGGGTGTCATGCTGTGTCTACTCAGCCACACTGAGATGCTGTGATGCAGGCGCGGGGGTCCGGGGGCTGCTCATTCAGGGCCCCTTTCTCTTTGATCCTGTGGCACTGTCCTGCCCTGGGGTCCCTCTGGCCTCCCCTGTCCCTCCCTCCAACTGGGTCCTGCTCATCACCAACTGTTGGCAACTGAGCCAATCACTAAAGTTGCCTCCCAGTTCACAGAGATGAGATGAATTCTGTTTCCTGGACATCACTGTCAGTTTTAACTCAAAAGTATGAGTAGAATTTCAGGTACCAGCAGAGACTTGGTGGGGCTGGGGTCTGACGAGTGCTGGCCAGCGGCAGAAGAGGGACACTTTTATCAGATGGTAAAATGCAAAACCCTCTTCAAAGTCCTGGTTATAGACAAGAGTGACATATGTTTATCTAGAATAGATCCTGATGAATCTACTTTTTAAAAGGCTCCAGACGAAAACAGTCTTCTGTAGGTTGTGGCAACTGTGAGGATGCTAATTTTATGGTGAGCCACAAATTGATTGACAGGAGGCAAAGCAACCATGGGGTGGAAGACGATGGGCTCGGAGACTGAAGGTGGCGACTGGCGGGAGACGACCTGGGTGGCCAAGGGGCTGGGGGTACACACCAGGGGTTCCAGCAAGAGAGCTGTTCAGGGGTTCCTGTTGGGCTTGGGGGATCAGAGGCCCTGGAAGCCGGTCAAGCTGCTCTGTCCAGGGAAGAGCCTTGCTGAAGGGATGCTGGGGAAGGGGGTGCTTCCCGAGGGGACATGGCAACAGCAGCATGGCTTGGGCACCGAGAACCACGCTGCCATGACCTGCAGAGAGCTCCAAACAAAAGCAAAAAAAAAAAAAAAAGTCCCCAAAGCAAACCAGCACTTTACTGGTCTAGGAAAAGGGTCAGAACTAGAAGAGCCAAGTCTACGGATTTTTTAGAAAGTTATCTATCTATCTGTTTATTTTTGGCTGTGCTGGGTCTTCGTTGCTGAGTGAGGGCTTTCTCTAGGTGTGCAGAGTTGGGGCTCCTGTCTAGCTGTGGCGCGTGGGCTTCTCGTCGCAGCGGCTTCTCTTGCTTCTGAGCACGTGCTCTAGTGCCCTTAGGCTCAGGCACTGTGGCACCCTGAGGCATGCGGAATCGTCCCAGACCAGGGATCCAACCTGTGTCCCCCACAGTTGGCAGGCGGATTCTATACAGCTGTACCGCCAGGGAAGCCCTGATCTGTGGATTTTTTATTTCATCTTTATCCCTGTGGTTCACTCACCTTTGAGTGAGTTGTTATTTAAACTCAGTATCAAGATGCTAGTGACTGCACCATTAAGGGTGGGGTCTTTATTCTCTGCGTCTCCACATGAAGCCTGATGCTTTGCACACGGCAGCCACCCAGGAGTGTTTGCTGATTGGATGAAAGAGCCCCCGTCCACCGACTCGAATGAGGCAGGGCTGGGGTCTCAGAGAGGAGAAACCCTTACGTCTCCCTTGGTGGTCTGCAGGTTCGATCCTCTGGTTTGGGGAATTTCCTGCTGTGGGAGACTTTTTGCCCTGGTAGGCTCAACCCTCTTGAGACCAAGAGATGAGAGACAAGGCATTTCACCTTCTGGGCCAGACATGTGCCTCTGGGGCTGTGGCCCCCCAGTGAGATAGCAACAGAAGAGTGGTGATGGGGCACATCTCGCCGTTTTCCATCAACTGTCTTCTGGATCACTGGGACACTGTTCCAAGTGCAACCTTAAAAAATCTTGACTTTTTACTCTTTCTGCTTTTGAAAACAGGCCCTGTGTTGTAGAGTTCATTTCTAAGCTGAAATTGACCGTTCCATGCCCACGGTCCCCCCCGGAATAAGTCTCTGCCAAAGCATCAGTACACAGGGTTCACTTTACTGTCCTTTTTCCACGGCGCCAAGACGGGGGCATATTTTTGCCACCCACACCTGGTGCATAGTCTGCTCCCACAGGTATTTTGCTGAAAGTGACTCCAACTCTGAAGATTCTTTTAAAATGTATTTTTCATATCTGGTGGGAAGTAGATGTTTCAATCATTCAGCTATTTCAAACCAAGAAATTCACCTTGACTTCAGCTGTCTCTGAGTTTAGGGCAAAACTTATTTTTGACCTGAAATGTATAGATAACTACCCTCTGCTTCACTGCTGCCCCGATAAACATGTCATTGGTTTTTTCATTGGTCTTTCCATGTAGAGTGTAGCCTGTGGGTGCTACCATGTGAAACATTCACAATATAAGATTTGCAAACAATTATAATTCTACAGTTCACTTTGGCCGCCCCCTCCTCTGTGTTGTACATGTATGTCCATGCCTGTGGTGCATGTTGTGTGCAGATTGACAGCCGGCTGCTAGACTGACGGCTCTCTGCTAGGCTCGTCCCTGAGCCTTTTGCTACTCTGGGTTGCAGATGTTATAAGAAGTGAGATGATTTACAGAGGTTAATAAAATCCTGGAAGCCTGATATGGAAAGAGAACAGAGAAGCCCATATTTCTGTATTGCAATGCCTGTACTAATTAAAATAGTTCTAACATGATAGTAAGTTGGGTTAGAGTGTAAATTTAATAACATTAAATCAATTAGCCCTTGGTGACAGCCTTTTCTGATGGATGCAAAGATGAATCAGAAATAGTGCCTGGTCCCCAAAAGCTGATAGTCAATGAAAGAAAAAAAACAAACACATAGATGCAGATATACAGAGATAGATAAACAGAGAGTAGATAGATCCAGTGTATATTTAATTGAGTGTTTATTGTATGTCGGGCTCTGATGACTTAATCACAGCTTCACAATGAGTCTTTAAGACCCTTCAGTGCAGTAGGTAATGCAACTGTTACTCGTATCTAAGTAACCGAGGCACAGAAAGGCGGCGAAACGTGAGAAGGTGCACATAGCTAAAAGCGGAGAGCCAGCGTCCGACAGATCCGATGACCATGAAGTCGGTATGGTTCCCCCAGGTGCCAGGGGGGCACTTTTCCTTTTAGCTTGCTCATCTCTGCAGTTGGCCCAGGATGATATGCCCAGGGGAGGGATGAGGAAGTAGGTGAGGGTAGACAGACTCCTTCTTCCTGGTGGCGGTACCAGGACGAGGCCCTGGCTCATCGAGACAGTTAGGCACAGGCTGCCAGAGTTCCCCAATCTGGTTATTGAACGTGACCATGTGGTTGGCAGGGCAAGGGGTTTTAGAGGACATTTGGCAAACTGAAGTGCAGGTTAGAATTAAGTTGAATCAGAATGTTGGAAGTTAGAACCTGGTCAAGGTTAAAGGGGTGGTTCAAACTTTGGAAACAACTGCATGAAGTTATGGAAGGTTACCTTCGGATTCGTTTTAGATTAAAATAACATTTTGGAGTCAAGATACGTTCTTTGGCAACAGATGTGTTGTTGTTGGTGGTGGTGGTGGGGTGGGTAACAATGAAAAAACCGAGGTCAGAAGGGAATTAAGTCCAGCTGCTTGTTTCAGATAAGTGAAAACACTAAAATATATCTGAAAAGAAGGCAGATAGAAATGCTTTCCTTACGTAGTCACGATTGTTTGCATTCATGGGCTAAATAATTCAAGCTGTGTTTAAGAGGGCCTTGACGTAAGCCCTCCTTGAGAATACCAGGGCTTCGTTCTTCTGCTTGGCTTATTGATAGTATTGGATTTCCTTTTTCTAGAAGACAAGCTCATCATTACAAACAGGTAGTTTCACCTAAGAGGTGCTGTTGTCATGGAGGTGATTACAGATGCTAATGATGAGGTGGCAGTTGAAAGAGGTCAACTGAATGTGGGGCACAACCTGGCATGAGGTGAAGATGCCTGAGAAATTGCAGATGTGGGTCACAGAAACCGGAAGCTCCTTGTCCACTCAGCTGAGGGACTTTCCACTCTGGGGGAATAATAAGCACCTTTGCAACCGCCTGACAAAGCTGACATTTAAAAACGATGTCTACACTCCAACGGGGCATCAAAAACTGACTCAGGAGGACTGCAGGGCAGAAATTTGGCAGCCTGACTTACTGCTGAATTTCTAAATGCTGGGAAAAGTTTCCATAAAAAAGGATGTTCAGGAAAATGTACATTTGTTCATTAATTCATTCATCAAAGCGCTGTCGAGAGCTGAACTTATGCCTGGTTCCTGGTTGTTGTTGTTTGGTCACTCCGTCGTGTCTGACTCTTTGCGACCTCATGGACCGCAGCACTCCAGGCTTCCCTGTCCTTCACCGTCTCCTGGAGCTGGCTCAAACTCATGTCCATTGAGTCGGTGATGCCATCCAGCCATTCCCTTCTCCTCTTGCCTTCGATCTTTTCCAGCTTTGGGGTCTTTCCTAATGAGTCAGCTCTTCACATTAGGTGGCCAAAGTATTAGAACTTAAACTCCAGCAACAGTCCTTCTAATGAATATCAAGGTTGATTTCCTTTAGGATGGACTGGTTTGATCTCCTTGCTGCCCAAGGGATGCTCAAGGGTCTTCTCTAGTACCACAGTTCGGAAGCATCAATTCTTTGTTTCTCAAGCTTCTTTATGGTCCTACTCTCACATCTGGACAGGGCTACTGGATGAACCATACTTTCACTATGTGGACCTTTGTTGGCAAAGTGATGTCTCTGCTTTCTAATACCTGGTCTAGGTTTGTCATAGCTTTTCTTCCAAGGAGCAAGGTTCCTGGTAAGATGCTGAAAATGCCCAGAGGCACAGGCTCGGTCCATCGCTAGGTGTGGAGAAAGATGACTGGGCACACGGTGCCGTGCATACTGCCATGCAAATGTGGGGTTGATGCGCTCATTGGTGTGAAAGGGCCCCCTGGAGGAGCTGCTGAGCTGAGTTTTGCAGACACACAGGTGACCAAAAGTGATGTGGAAAGATGCTTCCAGCACATGCCACTTCCCTGCCTCCTGAATATTCTATTCAATCATTTTTTCTTGCTGAGGTTTTCTATTTTGCCTGGACTCTGTACCACAGAATTTGGAATCTGGTTATTCTCTAATCTCACCCCCACGGCCATTAGACTCACTTCCTCTCTAGGGCACAGGGCATGAGATCGGGCACATAGAGAGTGCTCATTAGGGGTGCAACTGGAGCGGTGTGGCTCTTCACTTTTGACTCTAAAAAGCAGCTCCATCAATACCATCTTCTGCTGGGAGACTAGTATCAAATGTTGTCAAATCCAGTTGTTAATGTTTACTAAACACAGGACCCTTTTCGCTTCAGATTAAAGAGGCTGGCATTCATTTGCAGTAATTCAGGGAGCAAGCAGTCAGAATGTTAGACTATGTGAGAGAGTCACAGTAACACAACGAAAATAGAAATGCTGCCATTCATGAGGTCTTCAGGGAGCTGTGATACTGAATATTCAACCATATTATTACAATTATTTGTGAGCAAGTGCTTCCGATGTGTTGAAACAGTGTCTTCCTTGACACATTTTGATACTGTCTCCTCCATATACTGTTTATAAACTTGAATTGCTGTGCGAAAAGAAGAGTAGGATTGCTGGTCAGAGTTAAACCTCAGCCCTGGCTGATTTTAAATCAGTGAAGACTAGGTTAATGAAATTTTTACCAAAGGTCATAGTAATAGGTTTTGCTCTGTCAAAATGTGAAATGTGCTAGGGGAAGGGGATGTGGTGGAGGCAACCTTTTGGAGGATTGATGAGGCCAGTCAATGGAAATCAGAATTCATGGAAATTCTGTTTCTTTTGCAGGGTTCACCCAGACCTTGTGTATTACACAGGGTGGGTGAGGGGAGCTGGGAGGAGCAGAAGGCTCAGTTGCCCGCTTTTTGCACAATGTCTGCATCTAAGGAGGGGCCAAGTCAGAGCCTGGCCTCAGGAGACATAGGACTTTCTCAAGACTCCTCCGTGGGTGTGCTGAGCCCGGAAGGGGAACCTGCCCACTTCTGTTACAAGCTCTGTGCAGATTGCCCTGGCTCAGCCTGGCGATGGCTGTGCTGCAGTGGAGATGAACAGCTCTTTTTCCCTCCTGTGAACATCTTAACAATACTTCCCTCATTAACCACATTAAACTCTGCCATCAAGAGCCTTGTCACAATGATCACACTGAGAGGCTGGAGACCCTCTCTCCTTTAGACTTGCACTGACTGTGAGTGAGGAAGACTCGGATTTTTTTTTTTTTTTTATGAAACGATTCAGGATCCAGGGGTAAGAAATGTACTATTGAATAGAAGACAATGTGGCAAGACAATCCCCCCTCCAGTTTTTAAACTCATGGTCACCTTGATTTCAACTATTTTGGGTGATTTTATTTGGTAGGGGATTGAGGGGAGATGCTGGAAGAAAGCTTGTCTCTTAATTACTTGACCTTAAAGTAACAGACAAGGGCAGTGTGTCTGAATCAGCTTGTGGGTTCTGAAGTTCTAAAGGAAGCCTTGGAGTCACCTGCCTGCGTGTTCCAGATCTGATCCTCACCTCTTTTTCAGCATCGCCTGATGGTTAATTTTTGTTTTGTAGAAACACTTGGACTTGTGAGGCAAGGCTTCACTTTGATGGCTTATTTTTAAAGGAGAGAAACTGAGCACCAGCTGACAGTCACCTTGGGATCATCTGTTTGCATCTCTAACTAGCTTGTGCACCTCTTGCTAAATGTGTGTGTGTGTGTGTGTGTGTGTGTGTGTTTTCCTGTTTGCAGAAGCCCTCTGTGTGGCAAAAGAATTTCACAAGAGCCCTGGCCTGTTTCTCTTACAGTTCTTCCCATATTTTATTGTCTGCTTTTGCTGATAAGAAATGCCTGTGCAATTTGGGTTGAAACTACATAAGGGAAGAGTCCAAGGACTAAGTTCAGAGAGACCTTTTAAAAAAGTATGTTTTGGCTTTTATAATCTAGGTACACTTTGTCCTCCACCCGAGGGTTTAATTCACGAGGTGCCACTCAGAGTCAGGAGACCACGCTTGCTCACGGCTCTCAAAAACATCCTCCTTTGACAATATGTGTGTTACACGGGCACCACAGTCAGAGTTCACTCTGTTGCCTCTCTGGCTCATAGATATTCTGAAACACTCCAGATTTCTCTAGGTTTCTGCCCCGGGCTTTTACTCTGCATTCTCAAAGCTGCCCTTATAGCCAGTCCTGTGTATGGAAACAATCCCTTTTATTTCAAAGTCATTTATAGTATTGTTGTTCATTGTTCAATTGCTAAGTTGTGTCCAGTTCTTTGCGATCCCACAGATTGCAGCACACCAGGCTTCCCTGTCCTTCACTATCTCCCAAGTTTTCTGAAGGTCATAAATCAGTGATGCCATTCAATCATCTCATCCTCTGTCGTTCCCTTCTCCTTCTGCCTTCAGTCTTTCCCAGCATCAAGGTCTTTTCCAACGGTTGGCTCTTCACATCAAGTGGTCAAAGTACTGGAGCTTCAGCTTCAGCATCAGTCCTTCCAGTGAATATTCAAGGTTGATCTCCTTTAGGATTGACTGGTTGGGTCTCCTTGCAATCCAAGGGACTCTCAAGAGCCTTATCCAGCACCATAGTTCAAAAGCATCAATTCTTGGGTGCTCCACCTTCTTTATGGTCCAGCTCTCACTTCCTACATGACTACTGGAAAAACGATAGCTTTGACAATATGGACTTTTGTTGGCAAAGTGATGTCTCTGCTTTTTAATATGCTGTCTAGGTTGGTCATAGCTTTTATTCCAAGGAGCAAGTATCTTTTAATTTCATGCTACACTCACCATCCACAATGATTTTGGAGCCCCCCAAAAGAAAATCTGCCACTGTTTCCACTGTTTGATTCATAGTGACCAGTTACTTTGCTGATGCCTGGCTACTTTAGAAAAACAAACAAAAAAATGTCAAAATGTACTTGATGCCTCTGGACCAGCTTTCAAGTGCAGAGTAGGGAAGTATGTGTTCTGAATTTCTCATGCCCTCAAACTCCTATGTGCTGGGGATAAAAGCCATCTTTGCAGCCACATTCACAGGGGTCTGGCCCTTTTGGACAGCCTGCCTGACAGGGGGCTGCGTGGTGCCCTTCCCTCCCCAGGAAAGGGGCTGTGTGGCCAGGATGCTCTAATGAAGCTTGTTACTCTAGCCTGCCGTCTGTTGCAGTTTTTATAATGTAATTTCCCCAGATTCCTTGAGGAATGTCTCATCACAAAGGCCTGCTCTGGCGATGCCCAGGGGAGTTATTCTGTCTCTATTTTCCCCTGCGCTTTTTATTGCCCAGCGCTTAATGAACTTTTCTTGGCTGTTTAAACTGTCAGCATTTAAAGTCCACTGGTGAATGTTGGTTGGCTTTGTCTGTGCTAAACTGGACTGTTCAGTGGCAATTATAGTTCTTAATCATCATGAGAAATTCGAGGGAAAGGTGAACCTTCCAAAAGTCTGTCAATGCAGCAGCAGGAACCGAGTTTGGCAGAAATAGAGGCAGTGGAAACGAAGGTCCGTTCTGTTCCCCTGAGAGAATGTGGCATGCACAGTCTGTGGAAAGAACGCCAAAAGTAAAGAAAAAGAGATGCCACACTGGTTTCTCCCTTCACTGGTACTGTTTTTGTGACACAGTTGGCATCTGATCCATTCACTGCTGGGTCAATAAATCATTAATGGAATGCCTGCTGTAGACCAGGCAGTGCCTGGGCTTTACTGCAGAGACTTCTAGATAAGCATGAAAATTGTGGACTTCAGGGAACTCTGAGCTTAGCAATAAGAGGAGTCTTAGGGAATAGTCTCTGAAAGGAGAGATAGACCTGGAGGATCTGGCAGCTGATGGGCTAGTAGAGAGCCTGTTGGACTTGGATGAGGGGAGGCAGAAGGCTGTCTTCCTGGGTGACATATCTAAGTATCAGAAAGAGTTCTGAAAGGCCGCGGGAAAGTTCTCATGGGGAACCTGTGGAAGAGTCGTTCACTCCCTCGTTGATTCATTTGTGACAGCCTTTGGAGCAAACTCCAGGAGACAGGGAAGGACAGAGAGGCCTGGAGTACTGCAGTTCACTGGTTCGCAAAGAGAAGGACACAACTTAGCGCCTGAACAACAAGCGTGGAGAGGCTGCTCTGTGCTCAGTGTGGGAAGCTGACATTTATGAAGATGAGACTAAAAGGCAGGAGAGATCCTGGGAAATCTGAGTGTAGACATCAGCGTGGAGAGCCTTGGGAGGGCCTAACCAGGAGAGCCTGGTTGGACCTGTGTGTTGGCTGTTGTGGGGGAGTCACATGTGAGGGGGAAGCCTGGACAGAAGAGAAATGGGAAGTGAATGGGAGTGGGAAGAGGTCCATCCAGTGACGGTATTTTTACTGTACACCAGGACTGTTTAGGGTCAGAAAATGAAGGGCAGGTCTAGGACAACTGTCTGAATTCTGTCCTGGGTAACTGCTGGACAGTGAGGCCCCTCACCCAGATCAGAGAGAAAAGAGAAGAGGCTGAGGACAGATGATGACTTGATGGGTCTGTCTGAATGGAGAGGATTGCAAGTGACGTCCACAAGACCGCTGAATTCACAGGGCTGACTACTAGGGAAGAGAGCTGAGCCTCGGATATAGGTGGGGGGATTGTCAGCTTACAAATTAGCAGGCGGTCAGAAGAAAAGCATAACTAATAAGAACTGAACTTCATGAGCACTCACTCTGTGCTGGGCTTCCCCTGAAGCTCAGCTGGTAAAGAATCCACCTGCAATGCGGGAGACCTGGGTTTGATCCTTGGGTTGGGAAGATCCCCTGGAGAAGGGAAAGACTACCCCCTTCAGTATTCTGCCTGAGGAATTCCATGGAGTCCATGGGATCACAAAGAATCGGACACGACTGAGTGAATTTCACTCCGTGCTAAGTGTCCTGGGAGGCACTAATCCGTTTTACCTGCTACAGAATCCACTAGATACTATTTTTTTTATTTTTTAAACGTTTTCTTTTGTATTGGAGTAGGGCCGATGAAAGTGCTGTTGTAGTTTGAGGTGGACAACAAGGGGACTTCACTATACTCTGGGATGCTATTTCTAACCCTTCTCATTTACAGAGGAGGAGTTTGAGGCAGAGAGCAGTTGAGTAGCTTGCCCAAGGTTGCACAGGGTGTGAGGAAGTGGGGGTGGGGTGGGGTGGAGAGGAGCCCTGCAGGCGGCTGAGGAGGAAGTAGGGAGTCCGGACAGGGAGCTGAGCAAACCGGTGGGCAGGGCTGCTCTCCCTCCACCCTGACTCTCCTGTGTTCCTGGTCTGATAACTGCCCCAGTAACTGCTGAATGTCTATGCCCTCCTTGTAGGCATATCCCGATATTAAGAGAGCACAGCTTATGAGCTCAGGCTAAGGCGGGAGGAGAAGGGGACGACAGAGGATGAGGTGGTTGGATGGTATCACCGACTTGATGAACATGAGTTTGAGCAAGCTCTGGGAGTTCGTGATAGACAGGGAGGCCTGGCATGCTGCAGTCCTTGGGTCGCAAAGTGTCGGACACGACTGAGTGACTGAACTGAACTTCTGTGGCTTTGCGACCTCCCAAGACTCCTAAGAACTTCAGTCTGAACTAATGACGCTGGAAAAGATTGAAGGCAGCAGGAGAAGGGAGCCACAGAGGATGAAATGGTTGGATGGCATCATTGGCTCAATGGATGTGAGTTTGAGTGAACTCTGGGAGATGGTGAAGGACAGGGAAGCCTGGCGTGCTGCAGTCCATTGGGTTGCAGAGAGTTGAACACAACTGAGACACAACAACAGCAACAACCCTTGCATGCAGCCTAGCTGAAATCCTACTCTTTTTTGGAGGCTCACTGCAGGTGGCTACACCTCCGGGAAGCCCTCCAGATTCTCACAGGCAAGCAGGACTTTTTGGCCTCCACATTCTCCTGGTGCTTTGCACGAGCAAATAATTTACTGCAAAACCATTTGTGTCCCTGTCTTTAAGTTCCAAAGTGGAGAAACTATACCTTGTTTGTCTGTGTGCCTTGCATGTAGTAGGAGTTAAGTAAATGTTTGCACTAGTAGGTGCTCAATAAATGGATTTGAATGGAAGGAGAAAAGTCTGAGAAGCTTTTTTTTTTCTTAACTTTCTGTTTTCTGGCTTATTGTACACCCAGCTGTCTGCTCTCTTTGCAGATTCTCCTTCTGATGATTTTTGTTTGTTTCCTCTCTTGATATTCCTGGGGTTCTGAATAATTCCCTCATTTGTGCTTTCATTGGCCTGATGGATATCAGAATGAGCTGTGTCTCTGTGTGTCTGGGAAGCCCCTAGACTCTAAGTCCTTGGGGGCTGCATTCTTAATCTCCCTGAAGTGCCAAGTCAGCGGCAGCAAAGCGAGGTGGAATTCCAGGCCCCCCGAAGCCCCCTCTGCAATCTTCCTTGCCTGTCTCGGATGCACACTCCGCTCTCCCTGGGAAGATCAGCTGAGTCCTCTCCCCACCCCCACACTAATGGGGGGAGCAGGTGGCCCAGCCATGCTCTGTGTCCCCTCGGAGCTTCTTGTTGGTCTTCCCAGACCCAGGCTCACACATGATGTTATGACGATATGGGCTTCGGCTTTGATCAAAGCTGAAAACTGCAGCTGAGACCTGAATTGGTTGATAAATGAGCAAAGACTTACTTCAGCCAGTTGGGCCAGAGTCTGCAGAGAGTGGTGCCAAGTGTCTCTGCCACGGCTACAAGTCAGAATCTCTAAGCCATTCCTCAAAGAGCGACACGCCGTGGGAGGGGGAACAGGTGCATCACCCAGGTAGGAGGAGGCTAAGGGCTGGGTGGCCGAGCCGCAAGCGGCTGCATTTGTCATGCTCATTTTCTGCCAGGTCCCTCCCACTCCCTTGATAAAGAGCAAAAGCAAAGAAAAGAGGGTGAATGTTTCTGTTGCTTATTTCCAATGTAAACATTACAAGCAAGCTCATGAGGGTCATATTTTCAGTGGAAATACGTATTTCCACTGGACACAGTGCAAGAATTTTTTGCTCATGG